>OY282508.1:29844538-30022038 GCA_958295605.1 Ajuga chamaepitys | reverse complement strand
AGAGAAGGGTTCGAGTGAGCATACCTGTCGGGACCCGAAAGATGGTGAACTATGCCTGAGCGGGGCGAAGGGTACTTGTTGATCCGTGGAGCCGAATTCGGTCAAACGGAAGACTGGTTGATCCGAGAAGTCAATTGGGGTCAAATAGAAGACTTAATGCTCTGAGAAGTCGAACGGAGTCAAATAGTTGGTGATTGTTGATCCCAGAAGCCGAATTGAGTCACATTGTGCGTAGTTAGTGACTTGATAAACCAAACAGATCAAGTTGGGGATACTTGTTGATCCGTGGAGCCGAATTCGGTCAAACGGAAGACTTGTTGATCCGAGAAGTCAATTGGGGTCAAATAGAGGACTTAATGATCCGAGAAGTCGAACGGAGTCAAATAATTGGTGCTTGTTGATTCCAGAAGCCGAATTGAGTCACATTGTGCGTAGTTAGTGACTTGATAAACCAAACGGATCAAGTTAAGGGTACTTGTTGATCCGAGAAGCCGAATTCGCTCAAACGGAAGACTTGTTTATCCGAGTAGTCAATTGGGGTCAAATAGAAGACTTAATGCTCCGAGAAGTCGAACGGAGTCAAATAGTTGGTGATTGTTGATCCCAGAAGCCGAATTGAGTCACATTGTGCGTAGTTAGTGACTTGTTCTTGCGTTCTCAAGGGGAGAAAGAACTTATTTTTGAGCCAGAGATAGTTGAACGGGAAAGATTATTGAGGAGAAGAGCTAGGTTACTTGAAGAGGACCAAGAATCATTTGAATCCTTGAATATAGAGAGTGAGGAAATTGAATTGGAAGAGATGGCTGGTGAGCAGAATCAGGAAAGAACCATGAAGGAACTTGCCAACACAAGGGTTGCACAGGAACCCTTGTGTATTACATTCCCGGAGATAGGGAATGATACCACTTTTGAGCTCAAATCGAGGCTCATTCACCTCCTGCCGTCATTCCATAGGCTAACCGAGGAAGACCCACACAAACACTTAAAGGAAATTCATGTGGTTTGCTTGAGCATGAAGCCGGCCAGGGTGACTGAAGAACAAATTAAGCTCAGAGCATTTCCTTTCTCATTGAAAGATCTTGCTAGAGACTGGTTGTACTACTTGCCATCGGGTTCCATTACTACTTGGGAGCAGATGGAAACACAGTTTCTAGAAAAGTATTTTCCTGCATCTTGAGCCACCACCATACGAAAAGAAATTAGTGGAGTGAGGTAAATGCAGGGGGAAACATTGTATGAGTATTGGGAAAGATTCAAGAAGCTTGTAGGGAGCTGCTCACCACATCAAATCACTCCACAATTGTTGATCCAGTATTGGTACGAGGGACTGTGTATAACTGAATGAAACATGATTGATTCAGCCAGTGGAGGGGCTCTGGCCGACAAGACCCCAACCGAAGCCCGGGTATCGATTTCCAAGATGGCCGCCAACACCCAACAGTTCGGTTGCAGCGAACCAGTGGAAACTCTGGTGGAGGCCCGCAGCGATACTGACGTTCAAATCGTTCGTCTGACTTGGGTATAGGGGCGAAAGACTAATCGAACCATTTAGTAGCTGGTTCCCTCCGAAGTTTCCCTCAGGATAGCTGGAGCTCGAGCGCGAGTTCTATCGGGTAAAGCCAATGATTAGAGGCATCGGGGGCGCAACGCCCTCGACCTATTCTCAAACTTTAAATAGGTAGGACGGCGTGGCTGCTTTGTTGAGCCGCGCTGGGGAATCGAGAGCTCCAAGTGGGCCATTTTTGGCAAGCAGAACTGGCGATGCGGGATGAACCGGAAGCCGGGTTACGGTGCCCAACTGCGCGCTAACCTAGATCCCACAAAGGGTGTTGGTCGATTAAGACAGCAGAACGGTGGTCATGGAAGTCGAAATCCGCTAAGGAGTGTGTAACAACTCACCTGCCGAATCAACTAGCCCCGAAAATGGATGGTGCTGAAGCGCGCGACCTAGGTTTCCTTTATTCTCAACTTATGCAAGTTAGTTGTCATGGAGCATTATTATCTTGTTGTTGGGTCATTTCTTTCTAATAGTAGTGAACTATCTATGTCATGTTTTACGGCTTTTGCTTACGTGTGGCGTCCAACTCGTTTTTATACACTCTTGGAAAAGTTAAGTTCTTGTTTGTTGTGTGGCGTAGTAGTTTTGCCTTGTTAATTACTCTAATATAAATGGAGTTGTTTGATTTTCGTATATCACTATTACATCTAAGCTTTTGTGGTTGATTAATGTAGATAATGTGAATGTTTCTATCAATATGCAGACTGTATTATGTACATAAAAGGGGTTTAAAATTCAAATACTTGTCAATTTAGGCCCCAAAAGATAAGTATACTACTAGTTAACTTTGGACTTGCATTTGCTTCCATTAGCTATACAAACTCTTTCTTAGAACAATCAATATATTCTGAAATCTGCTCTAAGTTTCCACCACTTCAATATGGCAGAGGCTTTCCTTCAAATTGTTCTGAGAAATTTGAACTCTCTGATCCAAGTTGAGACAAGAATAATAACTACAGATTAAAGATAAGTTTATGTGATTTTGTTCCAGAAATTTGTACTGTGATAATAGAACATCAAAGTTGTAAAAGCATAATTAATTGGGAAGCGAGGAATCGAACCTCGTGCCTCTCACATACAATGTGAGCGCTCTTTTAATTGTGCTAAACCCTAATGATCATCATGATTAATTTAAGCAATTTCCTGATACATATGACTATAGCAAATAAAGGATATCCGACAAGTACGGACAAAATTGCAAAAGCATAATTAATTTAACCAACATTCTTCGATCAAATCCAGAAGACGAATACAGTGCAATGAACAATCTTTTCCAAGTGAGTCTAAAAGTAGTTTCCACGTCATGTCTCTTATATGCACACTCAAACTAAATCTATTATTTCCAAATAAAGAAACCGAAACAGTGAGAAGTTTTGATATTGAGGGCCAACAGGATCCAAACATTAACCTCACCAATTTCATGGATGGAGATTGGGCAAAGATTAACGAGAACAAATCAAGTGAAGATTGTTAAGTCGGAGAAGAGAGTCACCATCCATAACGTGAATATTGATGATGTTGAAAAAAGTCTTATGTACCCGATTCACTAGACGAGCTACTCAAAATTGCAATTACAATCTAAGTATAACACGAAATTTAATTACCAAGAGACTCCTATAATTTCGACATTGTAGGTGACTCACGAATCAATATGTTATTTCCTAGTTCTTTGAGATATTAGTATCAATCAAATATCTATGAGATCAAGGACTGTCCAACAAACACGTACAAATAGAGCTCTATACTGTTCAGACACAAACACAATGCACAAAATTAGTTGAAGTTCACATCCTAAACACATGTTCTGGCCAAATAAGTAATTTCGCTATCAAGATCAAAGCATCTATATATGGTATTGGGACAAAATCTTTACAAGAGATACAAACACAGTTGCAGTTCACTAAGCAGATTTAAGAAGTAAAATCCAAGAGATTCGAGCCAAAACGTTCTTCGAAGACATAATCACCACTGCGATCTGCACATATAGACGACTCAAATTGTAGGTTACACTATTACTGCAGCTAGAATGCAAAGGGACTGCAAGCACTTTATTCAATATATCAGGCATTCAACAGTCTAAGAAACATGATATTCATAATTCTGATTCAGGCATTTTAGCAAACACCTTGTAGGTATCATAAAGAAACTGAAGAATATTTCATATTTGCCACACAAAAATCTTTACAAGATGACCAACATGAGTTTCTTACCAAGAAGAAAATATTTGGATAACAAGACGACTACGGATTGACCAATTTCGGGAATATAGAGTATGGTGTAATTTTGTCGTTCTTTACGCCTTCATCTTCTGAAGTTTCTTGATAAAAGTTGAGGAGGCCATGGAAAAGATCTTTCCATCTGCAATTCGTGGCCCTATGAATCCAGGATTACGTGTTGGAAGTTGTTCGAGAGTTTCAGAGGTGGCAGATTTGTTTCCTTCAAAAGCCGTGGAAAATCATTAACAGAGGGGTTAGATATTCTCCTTGAGGCTCTGTTGCAGATAATGTAAGATTATTATGTGGCATCTATTTAATTGGTGTCAGATGGAGAAAGATTGTGGAACCGGAGATTCGAAAGCGCAATTAAATCGGACTATAATCCAACAGTTTTGGAATATTATGGAGGATTGACTCATGTTTATCAATTTTTTATCTAATAAAATTTTATCTCCATCTTGCAATTTTGTCTCAATGTTTTTTATTGCAAAATACTAAGGGTCCGTTTGCTTAAAACTGAAGACTGCTGTGCCAAATCCGACTGAGAGAATTAATGAATGTGCTTTATTAAAATGCAATCCTCCAAATCTACTGAGTCAAGTATTAAGCAAACACAGCCTAATTGTAATAAATAATCAATCAAATCAAAAGTTTTTAATTTAATTATGATTTTAACTATTTGTAGTGTTACCATGAAAATGGTCTTATTTCGGAGTCTCTTCATGTACCGAAAAAACAAGTTTAATTTGAAAAGTTAATGTCTCTTTTTGTCAGTTAAAATATGGATTTGATTTTTTTAATTTCATGAATATGTTTCATAATATTCGATAGATCAACAAATAAAAGAAATTGTGTAAGACGAGTGTTCATAGTTTTATAATGATACCATTATAAGACACAACATCAAATAAATTTCTTCATCGATGAACTAAAACTTCTTGTCATAATTAGGTTGGGTTTGTGAATGATTTTGTTGTCAGGATGTAAATAAATTTATAGATTTTGAGAAAGCACCGGTAGAATAACTTTGACTTCTGTTATAAAATAATTAAAATTTGAATACTATAACAACATAAGTCATATTCCACAACCATTCAAAATTTATTTTTTAGCCAAAACAATAGAAGTGATTTAACAACACGCCCTTAACCACTGCCTTATGAAATTGTCTCCACGGATGGAATTAGGGCCACCAAGCACAAATAAGTTCATACACTCGTCCACTTTAACAAAAGCTAAATTTATAATTCACTCTCCACTTACCATTTTTTGACATAGTATTTAAAGTATATGAACATGAACTTGTCGTGAAAATCGCTCCAAATCGATGTGATTTGAACGACCTTCTCAAACTGCAAGCGTACGGTTTGTGATAGAGGTAGTATAGCACGTTCGAGCAAGTTAGATCAAATGCAAAGTGAGAGATTGGACTAATCTAATACCATAAAGCAAATAAATAAAGCAAGGAGGGAACCGATCGATGGGGAGATATTCCCGAAGCTCGGTTTCACACAAGCAAAATGGATATAACAATTTGAAGACGATTAAAGGAAACTAGTTTGAGCTCTTATGTGATTGAATTCTCAACCCAATCGATATCCTAATTGGTTGATAATTCCAGAATACGGTTGAGGTGTTGTAGTCCCCTAAGATAGATAAGTAATTGGGGTTCAATGTAGACTACCTACACGAATGAGATGTACAAACTCAACCCGGGGTCCCAGGTTACCAACTACAGAAAACTAGAAGAGGTTAGCCCGACTAAAGGCCGGCGCACGGGTGTAGTTCCTACACACACGACTAAACCTAATTTCGTCCATCCTACCCAAGACCCCCTAGGGTATGTGTTCTCCTCCATAGGTCTCCCTTCTACAAATTGGATTTTGATTGATTCATGTTCTCGGATTAAATTCCCCTTCCCTAACAATCTAAGGCACATAAATTCAATCTTAAGCTTATTTAAGATCAAATTGAATTTCCTCGAAAGGGTAGCAAACCCTAGCCTAGGTTCCGATTATCCTTTTTTAAATGCACAATTATACAAAATAGGGCTAAATTATCGAAAGCTCAAGCCACCGAGTCAAGCTTATAATTAATCCCTAATTTCATATGAAAATCATAATAAATCAATCAAATCCTAACCTAGGTTACCACAACCCACAACAATTCTAATAATCAATCAACTAATCATCAACCCTGAAGCTTAGGCTACTCTCGGGCTTCGGGAAACACAAAAATCACTCACAAATCATCAAAGAAATAAAAGGCATCATCAATAATCAAGCAATAAAAATAATAAAAACTGAAAATAAAAAGAAGGGATAAGAAAAATGTTCAATAGATTGACGAATCCTCGTAAATCTTTGATACAATAGTCGGGTGTCACAAGCCCGTGAGTAATCCCGAGTTCTTCTCCAAAGACGGCTTCCTCCTTGAAGAGGATGAAGAAAAACCCTAGTTTCTAAGCTAAAAATCTGAAAATGAAGAAGAAAAGAGAGAAAAGTGTGTTTCGGAAAATTCAAAAGGAGGCAAAGAGTTGTTGGATAATGGATGTTTACAATTGAGAGAGGAAGGGATATGTATAGGCCCTCCCAACCCTCAAAATCAACTGAAAATAAGGCCCTAGTAAGGACAAAAGTGCAAAAATACAAAAGGGAGTGCTTAGTCCTTTCAGCTGTTGAGTCGAGCCCCTTGTGCGCACTCAACTCGTCCTTCTCGTGATATAGGAAAAAATCCATCTGGAATCAGCTTTTGACTTCAACTACAAAGTTGTATATCTTTGTCTCGGCTATGCATGGCAACTTGAATTACTTGAATTGGAGCTCGAACGAGGGAGTTATGGCTAAAAAAAGGAAACTGCATGAAACAGGGCACGCGCGAAAAAACCGCCGGGCCGGCAGCCGGTTCGGCAGGTGGTCCGGCTAGACCCTGGGTGTCACACTGGACCGACTGTCGGTGGTCCTGCCGATCCAGCGGGTAGTCCAGCTGTTGGTCCGATTCAGCTTTTTAGCCTTGCACCTCCGTCTTCTATCGTCATTTCGGAGTCTTTTATCTCGTATTCTCGACCCGACATCTTCACGATTTATGTTCGCGACTTGACGAACTTTGATTTGGGCTCTTGTTGGGTCTAATTTGGGTTTGTTTAGGCCTCGATTTGTGGGCTGGAATACAAAGCATGTGCGATTACACTTGTCTTCTTTCCTTCTCAATTTAGGGCTTTCCTATTCATCTTCTTGGTCCGATTTCTTCACGAACCTTTCTCGTGGCTTCATGATCTTCAGTTTGGGCCTGATCCCGACCTAATTTGGGCCTATTTAGGCCTCAAGATGCGGGCCGGAGTGTGAAAATGGACTCGAATGATCTTCTAAATTCTTCCGAGTTTCCTAACCTTCAAAATAAGACTAAAAACACCCAAAAGTGCATCAAATCATATGAAAAAGGAAAATCAACTCGGAAATATAAGAAACCACGAAATCGCACATATAGACAACAATTACACGTAATTCTCCACAAAATATGGACGTGAAAAGTGCAAGAAAAACGATAATTTTCACGTTCATCGGAACCTTTATATGAAGCACTCAATAAGGCACTATTTTTAACATAGAATGTGTATAATATCCATCGATGGGTGTATGTCATTGGACGCGGCTTTCTGTTCTTTGGGCGTTGTTGTATTTTCATGCAGTGGAACATTTCATGTGCTGCCACAAAGACTCCTTAGCCTTTGTCCAGCCTTCTACCTTAACTGAATCTCATGATGGCCATTATCTAGGTTATCACACATCGTGCACACTAGCATAAGCCTTGGATAAGGGGGCCCTGGGGCCGTCAAGGCGGTGCCATTGCACCAGCCCCCTGCTGGAAGGCCCCCGGATTTTTAGTATTGTATATATATACCTGTATATATATACATTATATAGTAATTACAGATGAATAATTGTATCAATAGGTAGTGCAGCTTAGTTGGTTAGCGTTGGCAGGGGAAAATCTTGCGCTTCGATGAGGTCTCAAGTTTGACACCTCTCTAGTGGCATTTTTATTTTATTACCTGTAAATAGTACATAGTATGTTACTTTACAAAAATTTAAGTGGCCTCGTTTTCTTTTGCGCACTGGGCCCTTCGAAACATTGTGCCGGCCCTGGCATTGGAAAACACCCATGTGTCGCGCCTTGCATAAGCACTAATAATCACCTTCACTAAGGGCTCTCATATAGCACGCCTTCTGTGTCTCGTCATTTGCCCCTAACTAGCTAGACACTAGCTTTGCATCGTCGGCCATCTCAACTCTATTTGGCTCACTCATGATGGCATTGAAAAACTTGTGCTTCTCATCGACGTCGAGGGTCGCTCGTACTCCCACATCGCTACTTTTTATGTTTGTCACCCACTCGGGGGTGTCCTAGGTTTTGTACCTAAGGCGCCTCATCAGTGTCTTGCCCAAGACAGACAACATCACAAGCCTTTACTTAGATAACATGTTAGCATCATATACGTGCCCCACACGATGCTCAAGATGTTCTACATTACCTTCCGACACTTGTCTACAACTTGGTCACAATGCAGTGTGCCACATAATGTCTCACGCCAATAGTCCCTCATTGCATACCTATAACCTATAGGAATACTTACGGGTCAGTTCACGAGGCCTCGAGACAAATTCCTTGATTACTCTCTTGGCCTAAAGGTGGTGCCCGATAGTTGCCACAACCCATGGGGAACCTTGCTACTCACTAGCAACCTCAAAGCTCATGGCAGAGCCCAATGTGAACCTCTCATCGTCTCACACTGCTCAATAGATTCCCAAGTCGACTTAGGACTAGAACATCCTTAGAATGCTTATGATCGGCCCCTGGAGGTCCTCTCTTACCCGAAATTACACACTTAGTACCCAACGACACAGGGAGGATTGGATGCTGCCCACCATTTCTCATAAGAGCATGCTGATTCACTATTTCTAACCCTAGTGTTACCGCAAGTGTAAGGTGCTACTGTAGCTAGTGGCAAATAAGGTTGATCCCACAAAGAGTGTTTCCTACGTTCATTTTTGTACACTAATCTTAATAGTTATTCCCTATCTAGACTCTTGAAAAGGTAATTGGTTTGTTGATTATTGACCTAGAACGTAATTTGCAGAAAATAAATAAATAAAGTAAACAGACACTTGAATAGGAAGAAGCAATTAATCACGAATGATTCAAATAGATAAAAGACGCATTATATGGCTTCAATTTCAACTACAATCTCCTATGTTTGATTATCCTATTATTCTAGACTCTTATAAAGGATTTATTGATATTAGGGGGCACTAATCTAATTAACCCTCCTCTGTGAAGATGTTAATGTATATGAACTATTATCCTCTCGGGCTAACTATCACATAAAAGACTCGTAAGGGCTCCTAAAACCGATACCTATGCAAGTCCTCACTCCTTTGGGATGATTATTGACACATATGCTATATTCTTGTATGCCAATTAATCAATTGGAATTAATCAATTAGCCAAAATAAATAATTCATGAAATATGAACAACGCATATATATAAACAATAAAATGGAGTCTAGAATAAAAAAAAAAAATGAAATTAAAACATATTTAATATGTAATCTGCGCTCTAGTCCCATAACACAAAGGAATTAGCTACTCATGTTTACAATCAAAACCCAACAATATTCATAGACAAACGTTATTGAATAAGAAAAACAAACATGAACAATAAAACCCAGAATCTTGATCTTGGTCTTCATCATCTTGCTTTCCTTGCTCTTCAATACAAGCCTCCAAGTGCTTCCAATGATAAAAGATTGATCAATTTCGGACCTGAGAGTCCCTATTTATAAGTTGGGAAGGATTGGGGTTGAAACGATCCGAGAATAAGTCAAAACGCATGAACCGATTAACCAATTCGACCGAGTCAACATAAGTGACTCGACCGAGTCGATCCATGCTAAATTTTGCTTCGAATAACCAACTCGGCTGAGTTGGTTCTGCCTGTTTTTTTACTCCAACCTCAAGGTTATATTTGGATGTCTGCCAATCATAATTTGGCTTTGGCTCTTTCTCGCAAAATTGTAGCCCTTTGAATTATCTTTCTAGTTCCACCAATTTCACCTCATTTGAACATGTAGAACTCAAGTTATGA
This sequence comes from Ajuga chamaepitys, assembly GCA_958295605.1. NCBI lineage: Eukaryota > Viridiplantae > Streptophyta > Magnoliopsida > Lamiales > Lamiaceae > Ajuga > Ajuga chamaepitys. The sequence goes on along the minus strand of OY282508.1, from coordinate 30,012,119 downwards.
ACAAAACACTTAAGGTGTGTCTGGCTGGAATTCTGCATTTTTGCCTCTTTTCGTCGTCTCTTGGTCGTTTCTTTTCCAAACTTAGTCCTAATGGACTTTTAAGCCTAAAATAGTGTCTTTTAACTAAAACCATGAGAAAACACGTTATTCAGCTCAAGGTAATCAATATAAGCATAAAACTACCGAATATGTATACAAATGCTACCAAATTAACTCTATAAATCGGCCTAAATGCATGCATACACAACGTGTATCACATGTACCCCTTATAATAGGCTTAAAGAAATAATCATTATTTCCCCCAAAGAGACCTGGTTTTTTTTCTCCCAATTTCGAACTCCAAATCTTGGTCCATAAGTTTTGTAGCGTATCTCTTGGCTTCCTCATGACCTCCTCCACGTGTCATGCCCGTTCGAGGCTCCCTCGTCCAGGGGGCAGCCAAAATGATGCACATCAACTGGGAATAGTGCCACCGTGCTGCCACACTTTACTAACTCACGTCAAAGTCTACTCAAATGGACTTGTCTCCCGATGAAACTTTGTAGAGAGGCTTCCGACACCTCAAGGAAGCTCCCCATATAATATATCTGTGGAATTCATTCATTAAAGCCCTCTGCTTCGGCCCTCTCCGCCTGTTCCCAGACTCACTCAGCAGCTTACTCCCGCCGTGCACCGGCACCTTAGCACGGATATGCGTGACTCTCACGTCACGAATAGCTAATGCCACCTAAGCCCGGGCAATCTCGAGGATTAGGGGTTATCCCGTGACAATATCTCAACATTTTTCTTGCAATATCCCGGTTTATAGTTTGCATATGGTTGATGGTTATCTTAATAACTCTAAAAAGGCTATGGGGTTGTTTGTGATTCATTGTTTGTAAAGCTTTGTCATTATCCTTAAGCAGTATCTGCGGAAACTTTTTTAAAGTACTTCTATGCTGTTAGCTTAAAAAAACTGATTTAGGATGTTCGCATAATCTACTTTTGGCTTACAAAAATTACTTTAAAACCAAAATCCAAAAGCAGGTTTTCCTTATTTCTAATTGATTATCAACTTTATTTTTACTTTCTTGTTCTCACCTTTACTTATCTAAATCACTTATGTTCAAACACTAACGACTTCAACTCTAAAGTTATTTTTGCACAGTTTCAAAATTTAATCACTTTTAAAAAGCACAATAGCAAGCAACCCTCAGTCTCTTTCCAACCGAAGGTACAAGTACTCATCTATTCATCTACCATATTCAAACCAAAAGCCATTGAATCCTCATTCCTCGTGGTACGAAAAGATGAACTTAGCCATAACCTCACTCACAATAGGTGTAAATGGTGTTGGTGGTGGATTTGTCAGCCGATAGAGATGATCCTCGCATTGCATCTTCTTCTCTTACATTTTTTTGGCTTAGGTATAAAGTGCACTCAAATAAGAAGAACTGAACAATAATTACAAAATCAATCACCAAAGCATATTTAACAAACGATGCTAGCGTGTGAACACAAACATACAATTACAATAACAACTTGCTCCAGGGGCTTAGGCACTCCGTATTGGATTTGCTAGTTGCATGAATGTAGGACAGTAAGAATATATGTAACATTCTCAACTAAACATATATCTATGTGTATCACAACATTAATTGAGCATTAAGTAAAAAATGCATGAAATACATTTTTATTTTTTTTTTATAATTTTGCTATTTCACCCCAATTGGTGGTTCTCATATGAGAAAAAACCATTGTATATGTGAGAATCTGATCCCGGGCAGAACACGAAGTGTTGCGCAAGGTGTTGTAACAAGTACTGCAACACCTTGGGTTCGTTTGTGTAGAAAACAACAGAGAAAATAAACAACAGTGAAAAAAAATAAATGCAACAAAAGACTAACAAAGAACAAACGAAATAAGTTTAATCTCAAGCAATTCAAAAGCTTGAGACAAACTTTATTATTCAACTAAATGAGTACATTGCCGATTTATCTCAAAATTACATAGACCAAGATGAAAAGAAAAATCACCACTGATCTATTTTCTAAAACTAATTTGCACACACACACAAAAGATCCCGATACAAGGATCACACAACCCACAAAGAAAAAGTGGGAATGTATGTGTGCAACTTGAGGTGTTGCTGCAGGTGTTACAACACTTCGATATGACGCAGGAACCTTGATGGAGTGGTTCAACTTCTATCTTCGTGGAAACTTATATTTATAGAGTTCCACACCTGCAGAACAGTTACAATAAGTGAGAAAAACGTGGGAGAGAGAGAAAGAGAAATTGAGGGAAAAAAGATCAATGGATAAGGAAGTTATATTTCAAATATAACTTCTCCATGATCTTATCCACATAGGAGAGAGAGAGAGAAAAACGTGGGCAAGGAGAGAATGACTAATTTTTACTTATAAGATCAAGGATAGGAAGTTACTTTTGGATAATAACTTCCCTTGGAAGTTTATCTTTTGGATAAAATCTTTTATTGAAAGTTATTTAAGAAAATAACTTCCCCATGATTCTAGATAGTAAAAACTTAACAAAAACTGACAATAATTAAATTATGAATACAAAACAATAAAACACAAAAAAGATCAGGAAGACAAAATAAAAAATAAACTTCAGAAATAATGTGTTGCAGAAAGTGTTGAAACACTTTCTGTAACACCTTATTTCCTCAACAATCTCCTCATTTTGTCTTATTAATAAAAACCTGCAACATCAATAAAAGAGAAATATTAGTCAAACATGAAGGCCAAGTAAGGCAAAAACATATTTACAAAAGAATGAGATAGGAAAAGTGTTGGAGCATTGTGTTGAGACACATTGCACCACACCATTACCAACAATCTCCCCCTTTTTTGCCTTACTGGACAAAACCTACAAAACAAAGCAAAAAACAAATATGCTAGAGAAAACACACGAGAAGTAACAAGGAAAGAGTGTTGAGACTCAAATAGTCACACTCACCCTTAATTAACTACCCCTATGTAAAACAACTAAAGTATCCATCTTCTACAACGTCATTCTCGACTTCTGTGCCATCTGAATTTTACACATCTAGACACACCAGCAGCAACACAACACCACGTTCTCCCCCTTTTTGTCCAGGAAGCATATTCAGTACAATCCCTCATTTTATAAAGGAAAGAAAGATCAAGTTCAACACACTGGTGTTGAGGTTGGTGGTGCAACACTATCTGGAACATGAAGTAGAACACCAGATCTGGTTGATGGTGGTACATAATGTCATCTTTGTTAATGGTCAGATCTACATGAGAAGCTTCCCAAAAGATTCTTGTTAAAGCTGATCAACACTTACAAACATAATAGTTAGTTGCCATAGTCAAAATAAGTGGTAGATTTTCAAATAAGAGTAAAAAAAATATACAAAATAGACTACCCTTATCTTCTACAGCAACACGTCAGTTAATGAGTGGTAATGGAGGTGTTTGAAGACCAATTTAAGTAAACAGTTTGGTGGAGGGTATCTTTCAGAAATAAGTGAGGAAATTGTGGAGTTGGTGTTTGCAACACTATGTTATAGCACCTTCAATTGAGGCACTAACAAGGAGATGTGGGAGTTGTCTAAGACTTATCATCAACCAATGTGACTTCATAGACGAAACTGACTACATGGAACATTTTCATAAACTCTCCCCCTCACTTAGATAACACCAAACCTAATAGAACAAATTCTATTCACAATTTTCATCATCATGCGAATTTCCCTCCACAACATACTCAACAAGCCAAATAACTCTTATTGCACAAATGACATAATAAATGTTTCTTTCAATTAAGCCTTCGTATCCTCATAAGATACTCCCTCTTCTATCAACTATTTTAGTACAATAGAAAATGAAGTAAGCATTCATACCTTAGTGGCCTATTGTTAGAAACATCACCTTGTTGATCAACTAGACATGGTTCCTCTTCTTCTTAGCTTCTCGATCTTCTCCTTCCTTTTCTTCAAGACATTATTCTTCCCCCTCTTCTTATTCTTCTTCAGCTTCATACTCACAACCAATGAATAGAGAATATAAGATAGTAGAACGAGTCTTCTTGTTGAGTGCTTTCCTGAGAGAAACTATGAAGTCAGCCAATGTGGTCTCCATGTTAATGTCTTCTTCAATGACATCATGAATGATGTTGTCATTGGGAACAGTTGATTGTCACATTTTCAGTAACACTATTCGGACGATCTTTTGGAACTTTAAGATGAGGTGTTGGAATAAGTGTTCCAACACCTTCAGCAACATCTTCTGCATCACTCCCTGCAGAGTTAGCCTAGTTCTCCAACGCGCTCAAGTCATTCCCTCCTGTAATACCTTCTTCTATCCATAACCTGATTCAGTAAATATCGAGAAATTCATCTTTTCCCTTTTTCAAAACACTTCACATGGGTTGGTCTTTCATCAACCAAATGAATTCCTTGGACAAACTCAGATGGAATTTCAACATTGAGTGGATTTTCAGGTTCTTCAGGCAACTGGAATGGAAGCTTCTTCAGACTATACAATTAATGCTCAAATTCTTGCCTGAAACTATTTGTGTTACAGAAGGTGTTGCAGCACCTCGTGTCACACCTCAGTTGTGACACCTGCATATTCAGATCGAAAAGTTGAAGGAATGAGAAGATATGGATTTCAATGTTTGATCTGCAAAAGAAGATGAAATGTTAGGAATTGATAGAGAAGGTGAAGAGTCAGACTGAAATTCAAATTATGCTATAAATTAGTTAAGGGTGTTAGTCACTTCATCATCCAAATTAGACATGACTACACAAAGCAATAACCACACAAATTAACTCAAGTAAGCATAATTTCAAGAAAGTTGTGTAGTGTGTGAAATATATGATGGAATGTTTTACACCTATACACATACACAACCCAAATCACATGACAAAGAACATGACTTTGTGAATTTTACCAACAACCCACTATTCCATACAAAACAAGGTCACCTTGAAATAAGTGGGTGACTACTAAGATGTCCATGTCTTTGCACAATTAATGAGTTAATGAAATCAGTCTTCCTTAACCTTCACCAAAGATCAATACCAAAATGACAATGCAGAATGATTTTTTTTCCCTTTTTTTTTTTATCTCTCCCCCCCCCCCCTTTTTAATAAACACAAACATATATTGAAATCAATCAGAATGCAAATATGACAATAATGTGAGTAATGAAAAATTTAGAAAATATTTTATTGATCAAGAAAAAATTGTTGACTCCCAAGTGATCCACTACCTTGCACAACACTTTTGATCAAAATTTTATGACCATGTTTTCCAAGATATTTCTCCATATTTGAACATATCAGAAAGTAAAGACTTACATAACCTTGGACCAATAGTCATCACCAAGAAAAATCTGACAAGGTTAAGAAAATCAGATAAAGGTGATGGCTTAAAGAAAAGCCATAAGGTTAGTAAGGGATTTGAAAAAGTGACAACAATCTAAAATCCTCAAAATAATTAAAACATTTAACACTATTCACTTATTCACAGAGCAAAGCATTATGAAAAATTCAATGTAAAAATAAGAATTAAAAAAAATGCATGCAAAAGATAGTGTTATAACAGTGATGTACAAGGTGTTATAACACTTAATGCAACACTGTTTATAGAACACACAAACCATGAGATTTCCTCAAGAGAGAAAATCTCTAGAAGTCTATAGCTTGGCGAATGTATAAGTCAGTTGTTTCTCACTCATAATGTGCTCAATCTGAATTTGTTGATTCCCACCAAAGCACATAAAAATATGAGTCCCTAAGGTTATGTGTTTGGTGAATGAGTGTGGTATGAGATTCTATCAATGATCCAAGATGGAAACACCCCTGAAATTTTTCTTCCAATCATCTAGATCCCTAACAAAAATAAAGCCAATAAACTCCACAACCTTTGTATTAGTGTCTTTAGTAAACCATATTCCAAGATCAAATGTAACATAAACAAACTGAAATAAGGCTTTCAGCAACCTTTAAGAGAGTGACCCTTGGGTCAGTATGGTTCCTATCATAAACAAAGACACTAAAACAAACATATGGTGTGTTGGCTTTCACTTACAGAAGGGTTTCTATCATACTTCTATAGAAGGTGTTTTCAAACACTTTCTATACCACTTTCTGACACACCTTCTAACAGGATCCTAGAGGGGTTTTCATGGGCATCGAATTCTCAATATTAAACATTTTCACAAAAAAATCTGGCATATCCAGAATATGACCCAATAATCTCTTCATGCAATTTTAAATATGAAGACCAAGAAAGATGTTTAAGCCACCAAGTAAACTCATTTCAAATATAGAGGACATAGACTACATATAGTCATTCAAGACTTTTTACATGATGAACCAGAAATTATATCAACTATATAGAAATAAGCAACAATCATTCAATGCCATTTTTATGAATTTTTTTAATAAATTTCACCTTTTTATGAAACCAAGTTGAAGCAAAGAATAAGTCAATCTATCATACCAAGCCTTTGGAATTTGTTATAATCCATGGATGGCCTTTTTAAGCTCTTAAACATAATTAGGCTTATATGGATCAACAAGTCCTTTAGGAACACAACAAAAGTTTCATCAACAAATAGTCTTAAAAAGACTCTTTTCAACAACCATTTGGTGAAAATTGATATAGAGAAAATAAGACGCAACAAGTAGGAACCAAATAGATTCAAGTATGGGCAAGTTGGCAAATGTTTCATCACAATCCACTTCATTTACATTTGCATAACCTTAAGCAACAAATCTGAATTTATTGCAGGTTATATCACCAAACTCATCCATTTTGTTCCCATTACAAAGACCTTCTCAAAACTTGGAACAAGATCCCACACATCAAGTCACAAACAAATTTAGCACATCATGAAAAACATTGATCCAAATATCATTTTAAGCATCAATCACATTCTTTGGTTCAATGTTAGACAAGAAACAGTTACCTTAGTGAATGCAAATGTGAGCAATAAAAAGTCTTACCATGTTAGAGTAGTATTCTCTATCTTTTCTCCAAGACCATACTTTGTTATCACCAGAAACCTGAGTTAGAGGATGATCCCTTTGTATTCTGTCAGAAGGGGACTATGGTAAGTATGTTGTTCCTGGTAAAGTGATCTTCTGAACGTTGTTCTTTACCAGTTTTTGAATCTGCTGCTGCATTCTGGAATGGTGTTGCACTAGGTGTTGCAACAGGTCGTGCAACACCTTAGGTTCAACAGCAGTTTCAGTACACTGATTTAAGGATTCTTCTACATTCAACAGGTTCAGAATGTTATCATCCTCTTTTACCTTGCAAGATCAGAAAGCTCATCAGAAACAACATTGACAATTTCTTGGATATATCAAGTTTAGCGTTAAACACCCTATAAACACGACAAATTATAGGATATCGAAGAGAATGTTCTTCGTCACATTTTGCATCAAATTTACCCATATTTTCACCATCATTCAGAATATAGCAACAACCTAATAAATGGAATTAATCAAGATTAGGTCTCTTCCCTTTGAGAGTTTCATAGGGATTGTGCACCATAAACTCAAATTGACTCTACTCATAAAGTGAAATACTATATAGAGGGCCTAAGTCCAAAATCTTTTAGAAATATCTTATGTACATAATGCAACATGAGTCAATATCAAAACAAAATCTAGTTTTTCTATTCACCACTCCCAAGTTATTGGGAGGTCTTAGGCATTTGGATTTTTTTTAAAAATACCCCTTTATTACAAAAGAAGTAAATTAAGATTTTAAAAAAATAAAACTTATCAAGAACAGATTTTGTCCTAGAAATTATGACTCTATGCATGTATGAAATCATCTTAAATAACTTTCTAAAGACTTCAAGAGTTTATGACTTTTCCAAAAAACAATTCAAGCCATGTAACACAAGAAAAGTCATTAACACAATAAATGTTTTCACCAAGATATCAACCTCAATTAGCCCAACTATGACCATTTGAAATGGTTCATAACCCATGTGTGGTACTAAGTGTGGCAACACATTGTGAGATACTTCAGATAGCTTACACTTTTTCATGATTCACATGAACAATCTTACCATTAAGCTTGGGTAGGCCTCTAATAGCCTCAAGTTTTACCAGCCTACGAAAATTTCCAGAATTCACATGTGCAAACTTTTGGTGCCATATTTGCACTTCACAATTTGAGCACAATGACAAGGTACTTCGTCTTTAATGAGCAACAATAGTACATTCTTCATATACCTGTCAAAACACACTTACTTTTAAGGTTAAAAATAGTGCATACATCTATCTCAAGTTTGAAAGAAAGACTCATTATCACAGAGTTGATTAATGCTGATCAAGTTAGCCATTAATCACCCTTAACATGAAAGACATCACTTAGGTGTGGTGAGTCTTCCACATTTAAGAGATTTCTATGCTCATGATTCTTCTTATAGCACCACATCAAAAAGTAAATCTTCCTCCATAACATTCTTCACAATTTTTGGAGGTAGCCTTTTGTACCCATCATATGATATAGATAGCGGCTATCACAATACCATGAACCTGAAATATAAACACTCAAAGAAGTATAAATAACATCAGAATACTCATCAGCCCATGGCGTCTTTGAGGGTCTACTAGACAGATAAATTTTAATTTCTGGAGTGTTGGACAAAGTACTGAAACACTTTGGAGAACACTTCGGCAAATCTTACACAAGAAAGATATTTCATTTTATAAAGCAATAAAAGTTAATGTGTACAGAATGAACAATAATTACACATAAAAGTGTCGTCTTTAGGTTATTTTCCATTTGAAAATCAATCAAAGGAAATATGATTATCATTCAACACAATTTTATATGCTTTATTACCAACAACAGAAGTGTGTTTTGAAATTGATTCTCAAATATTTTATTTTCAGATTATCAATCAACTCACGAATATTTGAATCAAAATCAAATAGATTTGAAGGAATACAATTTTTAGAAATGAAAAGTAATGCAATGATTCATCACACTTTTCAACAAAATTAAGACTTTGTATTCTTCAAACAAGGTGTGAAGTCCAGATCAACTACAATAATCAAGATCAGTTTTGCAATGCATTTTAGATCACAAAAGATCATAAAATTTAGAAGTACTTGAGTTTTGTGTATGAATTACCTCGAATGTTTGCATCAACTTCAATTTTACCTTCTCAAACTCATGATCCTTTTATGTGAATATTGATCCTTGATGATTGCAATTACCCATTAGTTTAGCATTCTCCAAGGCGACGTGCTACAATTGATCATAATATGAATTTTCATCTTCTGAATTTCTATCAGTGTTGAGGAGGGTGTTGCGACACCATCTGCAATTCATCTTCTGAAGGTGTTGAGGAAGGTGTTGTGACACCTTTTGCAGCACCTATATCTTCGAGTTTAATCATCAATGCAACATGCTACTACATCATCTTTCTCGTACTTTTCTTCCAGTTTCATCACCACCCACATTCACAACTAGGTTTGCCATCTTTATCAAGGTAGTGTCATAATCCGAAAATCATCTATGTTGTATGGAACTCAACCTCTTGAACTTTGTTGTTCATGATTTGTATCCTTTCCAACTAGTCCTTGAGACTAATTTCCATGACCAAAAGGCTTCTCTTTCTGATTTCGGCTACAACCTTGACCTTCAAATATTCTAAACAAAGGATTGTACACTCCTTTGATTGGATTTCTTCTTTGGAGTTCAATGGACGAAACTTTTCCTTTGTGACTTTGGAGATTGAATCTTCATCTTTCACCGAAGTTGTTCTTATCAAGTAGTCTTATCAAATTCAACAAATTTTGGAGGGATACAACCTACGAAAGTGGATCTCCATGCACACTCATAAAAGATTTGATATAAGTACACATTTTGACCTTGCATATAGAATAGTTGGAATCCTCCATAATTGGACTTCTCAAAACTGCAATACTCGGAAATTTCTGATTCTCTCGTAGGATCCCACTTAGTGTCGTCAAGTGTTTGCTCTGATACCACTTGTGAAAATCTGATCCCCGGGCAGAACACGAAGTGTTGCACAAGGTGTTGCAACAAGTACTGCAAGTCCTTGTGTTCGTTTGTGCAGAAAACAACAGAACAAATAAACAATAGCGGAAACAAACAAACACAACAAAAGACTAACAAAGAACAAAGGAAATAAGTTTAATCTCAAGTAATTCAAAAGCTTGAGACAAACTTTATTATTCAACTAAATGAGTACATTGCCGATTTATCCCAAAATTACATAGACCAAGATGAAAAGAAAAATCACCACTGATCTATTTTCTAAGACTAATTTGCACACACACACAAAAGATCCCGACACAAGGATCACACAACCCACAAAGAAAAGTGGGAATGTGTGTGTGCAACTTGAAGTGTTGTTGCAGGTGTTATAACACTTCGATATGACGCAGGAACCTTGACGGAGTGGTTCAAATTCTATCTTCGTGGGAACTTGTATTTATAAAGTTCCACACCTGCAGAACGGTTACAATGAGTGAGAAAAACGTGGGAGAGAGAGAAAGAGAAATGGAGGGAAAAAGATCAATGGATAAGGAAGTTATATTTCAATTGTAACTTCCCCATGATCTTATCCCCATGGGAGAGAGAGAGAAAAGCGTGGGTAGGGAGAGAATGACAAATTTTTACTTATAGGATTAAGGATAAGAAGTTACTTTTGGACTTCCCTTGGAAGTTTATCTTTTGGATAAAGACTTCCATTGGAAGTTATTTAAGAAAATAACTTCCCCATGATTCTAGATAGTAAAAACTTAACAAAAATTGACAATAATTAAAGTATGAATATAAAACAATAAAACACAAAAAAGATTAGTAAGACAAAATAAGAAATAAACTTCAGAAATAATGTGTTGCAGAAAGTGTTGAAACACTTTTTGTAACACCTTATTTCCTCAACAATCTCCCCCTTTTTGTCTTACTGATAAAAACCTGCAACATCTAATAAAAGAGAAAGATTAGTCAAACATGAAGGTCAACTAAGGCAAAAACATATTTACAAAAGAATGAGATACGAAAAGTGTTGGAGCATTGTGTTGAGACACATTACACCACACCATTTCCAACAATATATAAAATAATTCCTTCCAGTTGATGCATTCAATCACTTAGAGAGAAAAAAAACTTTTTGCTAGCCTTCTAGATCTTATTTACAGAAGCACCATAGAGCTTCGTTACCCAAATTTTTTAGTGTATCAGTGCATATAAGGTTGTTGATATAGGGTAAGCTGATTTCAAAAGGGATTCGAAGGAACCTTGTCTTGACTTATTATTAGCCCGATGGACTCGGTTGGGCCGAATCAGGTAGCCATAATTGCTAGCTCTACAAGATAAGATCGTCGACTGCTTCTAATGACTAAACTGGCAAGGAGGCTCACACTTATATCTTACTTAACAAAATAATAAAAATGTCTATAAGTTGTAACTTCTGTAATTTTTCGCCAAAAACTATTACTAAATCTAGAAATATATTTTATAATGAGAAAAAATCATTAGTCGTATATTAGCTACATTTATAATGATATTCTGTCAAAATTGACTCGATCATAATCTGCCAAAAATTACTCTCGTATTTAAAGAAAAATCTCTAATCATATATTAGCTATATTTATAATGATATTCTGTCAATAGTTACTAGGCAATATTGAGGAAGATCTTCAATCATCTAAAACTGATTCGCCATAATCTGTCAAAATCCACTCTCATATTGAAGGAAAAATTAGGCATGTCAATGGGGCGGGGCAGGGCGGGTTTTTGATTTTTCTGCCCCACCCCGGGTCAAACATTGTCGCCCCATGACCTGCCCTGCACGGGGCGGGTCTGCCCCGCCCTGCCCCTCTCCCCCCCTTTTCTTTTCTTGAAAAAATCTATTTTTTTAATTAAAAAAAGCTGTATTTTTTATGAAGAAAACTGTTTTTTTATATAAAAAGGGCTGTTTTTTTATTAAACCAATCATTTTACATAAAAATAAAACTCATTCAACGTGAAAAAAAATCATCATGAAACCTTAGAAAGTCATTTAAACATAGGCAAGTAATACAAAGGTCATCCAAAAACAATATAAAATCCTACGAAATGCGAAACAAACAATACATCCAAATGTTCAACTAGAAATAAAAATTAGAAACCAAATGCAACAAGCCATTTGTTGCTCTAAGAAGTCATCCAAAATAGTATCAGTTCTTCGACCCATTCTTTGAGTTACTCCTACAGTAATAGGAATTATAGGTAAATACGCAAACCATAATTTATAAATAAATATATCAAACTGAAGTTAGTAAATAAATTAAAGAAGTTGTCTATCATACCTCAAGAGTCCCGATCAAACTTCTCATCATCCGAATCATAGAAAACAGTTTCAAGTGCGCCACTGAGTGAACGATCTACATCTATACAAAGTATAAGCAATTATCATTAAAAATGTAAGTGTATCATCATTAATAACTTAATATATGAATAAGATAATTACATGTGATGTCAGCTAAGATCCAATTACGTGCACACATCAAAGCCTCAATAGTCTTAGGATGGAGTCTACTACGATGAGGACTAAGCAAACATCCACTTGCACTGAAAGCAGACTCTGAAGCTACCGTAGAGACGGGTATTGCTAAAACATCCCTTGCAATTTGATGCAAAATAGGATATTTATCCTTGTTTGCCTTCCACCAAGTCAAGGCATCAAAATCAGGAGTTCTTGGTAAACCATCCTCATCCAAATAGTTGTCCAATTCTGACCTTACAGATTTTCTTTTCCTTCGAGAAGCAAATCTATCAAAGTCACTTAATGAAGGGGTCAATTCCAAACTGATTCTCATTCGAAGGACAGCTCGTATCATTATCTCCTTTTTTACGTTCCCTCATCTCATACTCTTGAAGCAACTCACGACACAACATAAGGATCTTCTCCACCTCAAACTCAGCATCAAAAGGATTAATCTTAGGAAAATAATACTCTAACAAAACCACTTTATACTGAGGATCAAGTACCGTGGCCACACCCATAATTCCATGCACACTACTCCAGTATTTATCAAATTTGTTATCCATACTCATAGCCATAGATTCAACTACCTCAACACCACAATGCTTCCACTAGTTCAACGCAATTTTAATCTCACAAATTTTAGGAAAATACAAATTGGCAGTAGGATATTTAGTACCAGAGAAAAGGTCATTCACACTATAAAATAAATGTAGCCTACTACAAATTTCCTTAGTTAAACTCCACTCTTCTTCACTAGGCATGCATTTATATTTTGGATCACGATTCTTCAAATGACAAAAAACAACTTTGTAATCTAAAGCAGTTTGTAGCATTAAAAAAAGTTGAATTCCCACGAGTTTTGCAATCAAGCATAAGCTTCTTACCAATTGTAATCGGCACCTAACGAGAAGTCTCCTAAAATTTTCCCATCTTTTGGGTGTCCCCGACCAGTAGGAGACACTATCTCTTACTTTCTCAACTGCCCCTCCCATGGCGTCCAAGCCTTCTTCGACGATCAAGTTCAGAATATGCGCGCAACATCGCATGTTGACCAATCTCCCATTCAAAATCATAGAATCTATTGGAAGTTTATCCAAGAGTAAATCCACCATTGCATCATTGGTCGAGAAATTATCCATTGTTATGGTGGATAAATTCCGGTCTAGGTTCCAATCTAGAAGGCACTCGATCAAGACGTCACACAAAACTTCACTAGTATGTGGACATGGTACATACACAAACCTACAATAAGGATTTTGCAAGATTAAAAGTATACTAACTCAAGATTGTAACAATAACTTTTAATCAAGTTCAGTATATACCCAATGATTCAACTTTGCAGCTTCCACTCGTTGTCAATGTAGTGTGCCGTCACAGCCATAAATCCTTTCTTCTGATGGGAAGATGTCCACATATCTGTCGTGATTGCAACTCAACTATCATTCATCTCAAATTTGTGCATAACAATCTCCTTCATATCTTCATACAACTTCACACAATCATTCCTTAAAGTGTTCCTTGATATCAACTTAAACAAAGGATTCAAACGTTTAACAAATTTTTCGAAACCTTCATGTGCTACCATCATAAGAGGATATTCATGCATGATGATCATCTTGGCTAGATCTTTACGAGCTTCCTCGTGATCAAAGTTGAAAGTATTGAAGAAAAGAATTAATCACACAAAACTGTATTTCATCTTCATTGAGAGTGTTTAAATACATGAGCTGAAGATGAGAGAGAGAGAGAGAGTTAGAGAGAGAGAGAGCAGTTGTAACTGCTTTATAATCTTAACAGCCTAAACTAATCCTAACTACCGTAATTAATACATTTAACTCCTTTTACAAATATATACATATATAAATATATTTAACATATATTTAATATATCTAATACACCCCCTTCAAGCCTAATTACTTTAATGTGACCTGTCTTGCTCATGTTTTCCTTGATCTGTCTTTGGTAGTGCTGCAGTTGAGCATATGAAATGACAGCAGCTGAGAGAGACACACACTGAGTTTGAATGAGATGCAGCAATTGTGTGTACTGGTACAGGCAGCATAGCAGTAATTTTGTAGTCTTCCAATGTAACAGCATAGCAGCAGTACTTGAAGATGCAGCATGAAAATATCAGATCATGTGAAGGCAGAACAACTACAGGAGAACAGCAGCAAGAAGATGCAGCATGAAAAATAGCAGATCATGTGAAGGCAGAACAGTTTTAGTGAGGTGTGCTAAGCCAAGGCTTTGAGCTGTAAGCCAGGTGGATTGGACATGTTAAATTTGGAACAAAGTTGCTCATAGCTAATATTTGAGAGATGCTTTGTAAGTACATCAACCAGTTGATCTTCAGTAGCCAAATGCCTAACTTCTACAAGCTGTTGTTAAACCTTTTCCCTAACAAAATGTACATCAATTTATTTAGTTTTACTGTGAAAAACTGGATTGGATGCAAGGGATATGGCTCCCATATTATCACACCATATTATGGATGGTGTGTTAATAGTGTAACCAAGTTCTTAAAAAATAGATTTCAACCAAAGAAGATCTGTAGCTGCCGTTGCTATAGCTCTGTACTCTGCTTCAGTACTGCTCCTAACAGTGACGGACCCAAAAATTCAGTCGAGGGGGGCCCATTTATAGACGGATCTAGGAGTTCATTTCACGAGGTGATTTTTTTTAAAATTTTTTTACTATGCTATAAGGTTATATGCCATTTTTTTACCATATATGAGACAAATTTTGTAGGCTAGAAATCAAATTAAAATTTGACCCTAAACTTAAATATTGGATAAATTACATTAAAAATTAATATTTTAAAAAATTTAAAAGGAGGACTACCGTTGTGTGCCCCCTAACTATGTCCATGAGCCTCAATAATTGTCGACTCTATAAATAAAACTAGAAAATTACTAACAATTTAGATAAGATAAATAAATTATTTTAATTACGAAAAGAAGAAAAATGATATAATGTCTCTATATTCATTATATTTTTTAACATCTTTACCTTTGTTGCTTATACAGAATAATACATCCATCTAATTTAAATTAAACTATATTAGTATTTATTTTATTTAATTAAGTTGTATTAAAATCGAAAAAAATACATATATAATAGCACATTATAATGAGACCAACATATATAATAGCACATTATAACGGGGCCAGGGGTGCCCAGTGCCCCCCTTGGCCCCTGCGTGCGTCCGTCACTGGCTCCTAACAACAACAACTTACTTTCTGGAACTCCAAGTAAGTAGATTTTTCCCCAGAAAGACACAAAATCCACTTGTGGTTTTTCTATCATCAAGTGAACCTGCCCAGTCTGCATCAGTGAAACAAGACAGATTGTAATTCTGGATAGGCTTAAAGTTAAGCCTTGTGCCACAGTTCCTTTAATATACCTCATCACCCTTTTACATGCATTCCATTGATTAACAATAGGATTTTTTAAGAATTGAGACAGTTTGTTGACAATAAATGACTAATCAGGCCTTGTCATAGTAAGATATTTTAGTGATCCTACAGTACTTCTATACAAGGATGGTTGATCAAACATTTCACTGTCAGTTAGATGAAGTTTTTGTTTAGAACAGTATGGAGTAACACTAGGTTTGCAGGTTAGCACATTTGTATCCTTAAGTAAATCTATGGCATATTTATGTTGGTTTAAAATAAAACACTCCTTAGTTCTGTGAACTTCAAACCCAATAAAGTATTGAACATCACCTGGAGATTTTAAACCAAATTGGTGATCTAAAGCTGTTATGACTTGCTGAATTTGTTGAGGATCATCCCCTGTCACTAGAATATCATCTACATATACTAGCAATATTAAAAGCTTAGTACCTGTTCTCTTATAAAACAAAGAATTGTCAGACACAGAAATTTTAAAACCAAGTGAGATCAAGAATGATTTGAGTGTGTCTGTCCAAGATCTTGGGGCTTGTTCTAAGCCGTAAGGGACTTGACCAGTTTACACACAAAATCTGGTTTTTGAGGGTCAACAAATCCCTCTGGTTGACTCATATAGACAGTTTCAGACAATGAGCCATGAAGAAAGGCATTATTTATATCAACCTATTTGATGGGCCAATTATTTGTGACAGCAAGAGAAAACATAGTCCTTATTGTGATAGGCTTAACTACAGGGCTATAAGTTTCAAAGTAATCCACCCCTGGAACTTGCTGAAAACCCTTATCTACGAGCCTAGCTTTATACCTCTCCACTGACCCATCAGACTTCTGTTTTACCCTAAAAACCCACTTATTCTGCACTACTTTCATATTAGTGGTCCTAGGTACAAGAATCCAAGTTTTATTTCTATGTAGAGCTTCAATTTCTAGCACCATTCCCTATTTCCAGTCACTATTTTGAAGAGCATGCGCCACAGATAGGGGTTCTAAGGGATTTACCTGGAGAAGATAAGCTTTGGGCTTGAGAACACCTGACTTGGACCTTGTAACCATTGAATGGGTGCTGAGCTGTAGTATAGGTATATTAGCAGCTTGTGATGGATCTATGTGGGCAGCTATTTGAGGAGCTAAGCTGGTGTTGCCTGGAATCTGATCTAGAATTTCTTGAACCTGTTTTTCCTATGAAATATTCACACTTGCAGACAAACTGTCAGCAGCACCTTCAATATTTGAAGATTGAATACCAACATCCATAGCATTACCATGATAGTTTGGTTGCTGATGATCTGAAGAACTTACGGCAGGAGATAGTGCATGATCTAAAATTGGTAACATAGGCAGAAAAGACTTGTGTAATGCAGAGATCAGTTTTACATTGTCAGAAGGATATAGTTCAACATAAGGAAACTCAGTTTCATAAAAAGTAATTGTTCTAGCAATATAGATTCTACCAGAACTGTCTAAACACCTATATCCTTTGTGAAAGATACTATAACCAAGGAAAAGACATTTTGAAGATCTAAACATCAGTTTGTGTTTGTCATAGGGCCTGAGATAAGGATGGCAAGCACAACCAAACACTTTAAGCCCTGTATAATCAGGTTTTTGAGTAATTTTTTTTTTTCAAAATGAGTAGAATTAGCCAGTGTAGGTGTTGAGAGTCTATTTATTAAGAAAATTGATGTGCTGAAAGCATCCCACAAGAATTTCATAGGAAGCTTTGCTTGAGCAAGCAAGGCCAGCCCAATTTCAACCACATGCTGGTGCTTTCTTTCAATTGTACCATTCTGTGCATGAGTATAGGGACAAGGATGTCTAACTTGAATCCCTAGACTTTTTCAAACAGAAAAGATAGATTGAAATTCACTACCTGCATCTGCTTGAAAGGCCTTGATTTTAGCACAGAATTGTCTCTCAACAATTAAAGAAAATTACTTAAAAGCATTGTGAGCTTGATCTTTTGTGTGTAAGGGAAAAATCCAGGTGTATCTGCTGTAATCATCTATGAATGTTATTATATCTAAAACCTTCCAAGGAAGGAACAACAGCTGGTCCCCACACATCAGCAAACACTAATTGAAATGGAGCATTGGTTTTAACATCAATAGAAGGAATAGAAGTTGATAATGCGCAATCCGGTAATCACACAATCGAACAGTAATCAACAAGAATAGAATGTAAAAACACAGAATTACGTGGTTCGATCCGGAGATCTACGTCCACGGGGAGAAAACTGCAATCGCCGAGGTGTTTCTTTTACTCGAATGTTGAGTTTACAGTGCGTATTACAGAAAGCAAGGTGCGAACCCTAATTCAGAGTTCTTTTCATCTATTTATACCACTAAACCCAAACCCTAACTAAATCCCTATAATCTTGCCCACCAAATCTGCATGGCAGTTGGGAAAAGATCATGGGCCTTGATTCACGGAACAGATTTGATTCGCTGGATCGAACGTGTGTTGCTGGGTCTGTTGGGCCTAGGCCTTCGCGCTTGCTGGCGTGTTCGCTGAGCTGGCAAGTGGGTTCAGGATTAACCCGGCCCGAAGTAACCGGGTCATCCCTATCAGATGCCCCCCCCCCAGCCGAAGCGAGGTAGGAGCTTCGGTTGTCACCGGGGTGGAACTGTAAGCAAGGAAGACCGGGGTCACTGGCAGGCCGAAGTGTTAATGCGTGACGGAGTGTGTCCGCGTCCCTGGGACTTTGCGGAGCAGTCAATGGACGCAGTGCCGAGTTGGGCCGAGGTGTTTGGGACCTATAATGAGATATCGAATTTCCCAGAAGCGAAAAACGTGTTGTAAGTATATTACAGTCTGGTCGAGGTGGAAGGTACACCGGAGTGAGTAGTTTGGCCGAAATGGTAGGAGCACCGGAGTGTGGTGGCATGACCGAGGTGGGAGGTACACCGGAGTGAGTAGTTTGGCCGAAATGGTAGGAGCACCGGAGTGTGGTGGCATGACCGAGGTGGGAGGTACACCGGAGTGAGTAGTTTGGCCGAAATGGTAGGAGCACCGGAGTGTGGTGGCATGACCGAGGTGGGAGGTACACCGGAGTGTATCTTGAATCTTCCTGAAGAAGGGTGAGGCTGATGTGATTGGCGGCGCCATAATGAGAGAGAGAGACGTGAAGTGACACGCTCTGCGAGTTCCAAGACAGCTGTTCCCCACGCGCCTCGGTAACTATAAAGCGCGTGAAAAGCACGCCTAAATCTTCATCACTGAATTTGAATAGGCTGCATCAGAGCCGTCGGTTTTTTGCATTTATATTGGGAATAACTGCACGGTAACTTTTCATCTTCTTCATTTTGATTCATCTGTTTAGAAAGCGGGAAAAAGAGGAAATCTGCGCTTGCGATTCATCAGAGATCAAAAATTTCTCAAATCCACACTTTCAAATTCAAACCAAGTAAGTATGTCATCCTCTTCATCTTCTGCATCTTCTGCCCCCTCTTCGGCCTCAATCAAAGTAGTAGGAAGCTCGGGTAAACCGTTAGATATCCCCCCCCTATCATATATCATTCCGGAGAAGGATGTGATTAGAACCATAGACAGAGTCGATGGTTTAGAGTGTAATACCATGATGGTTTCGTTTTATAAATGCCCGGCGGTGGAGCTTGAGGTGTCGTCCATAGCGTTAAGGATGTCACGGGAGCAACTTGAGAGGGAACTCCCATCATTTTATCTTCCCTTTGACCTCGATTACATAATCCCTACCCCCGAGGATAGGGCCTGTTGCCCACCGCAGGGGTTTATGACCGTATATATTGACCCCCTTAGAGTAGGATTGAGATTGCCTCTGTGGGGCATAGTCGTAGAGTTGTTAAGATATTACGGCATTGCCCTCTGCCAGTTAGCGCCGAACGCGGTGAGGCAGTTGGTAGGATTCACTATAGTTAGTAAGCAGGCCGGAATAGAGCCAACTGTAGAGCTTTTTAGGTTTTTCTACCAGCTGAAGAACTTCGGGAAGTCTAAGGGGTGGTACTCCTTTAGTCCCCGAGCCCGAGGAGGGTTCAAGGTTCAAAACCCGAGCAAAGTAGAGGGGTGGAAGGAGAAGTTCATATTTGTTAGGAATAAAATAGCCCTCCCGAAGTGGAGGAGTGACGAGGTGCAGGATACCGCTCCTGTGGAGAATCCGGGGCCCGAAATGAGGCACATATTCCTGCAAGTGGGGACTTTCCAAACCCTTTGTTCCGAGGAGGAACTGGAGAAGGCTGGGCTTAGCCCATATTATTCAGGAAATGGAGATGCCGAAGAGGGTAGGACTATCATTCCGTCATAAGTTGCATACAATATAACAATGTCAATCTCTGAATGTGTGTTTATCATGTGCAGTGGGCAAGTTCAAGAGCGCTGCTAGGAAAAGCACCGAGGCCAGCTCGGGAGGCCGAGGTGATAGCTCGAAGACGCCGGAGCCACAGAGAGCAACCGCTGGGGGTAGCCGCAGGGCGGACCCTGAAGACACCATCCCTCTTTCGGGGCTGACCCCGAGCACAAAGAGAAGGACTACCTCACCGACGACTCCACCTCCTTCAAAAAAACTGCACGCGACCCCGGCTCACGAGGTATAATCATGAATGACTTCGTTATTTCCTGCACAGACCCATTATAACAGCAAGTCAATGCAGGGGCAAGGAGTAGGGGCGTCGGCTGCGGAGGCCGAACTTGAGAGGCTGTTGGAGCCTGTCCGCGGGCTGGTGTGCAGGCTGGAGAAGGAATCCTGCCAAGGCAGGATTGCCGAGCTGGAAGCCGAGGTGGCAAAGCTGAGGGCCGCTTTGCGGAGGCTCAGAAGGGGGTCAAAGCAGCTCGGGACCGGGCAGCGGTTGCCGAGAGAGAGGCGGCCAGACTGCGCGAGCAGGCCGTGGAGGTTGCCAGTGTAAAAGGTGACCTCTATGCAGCCCGGGAGGAGCTGAATAAGGTCGTCACGGGTCAGGGGGCTGTGCTGGAAGCGTTCACCGAAAAGCTGATGCAAACCGGGACATTCCTGCAGTTCCTGAGCACTTTCGTTGCAGCGGGTGATACGGCCACTCGAAGCGAGCTGCTGGAGATGGTGCACGATAAATACCCGGAGGTCAATGTTTATGACGGCTTCGGGTATGACTATGACGCAGTCGGGAATGAAGATGGCGCGTACTTTGAGGCGCTGACGAAGGCCCCGAAGTGGCCCTTGATCGAGGCCCTGGCAAAGGCGAACATAGTCCTTACTCCTGACATCATAAGGCGGTGCAACGAGGACCAGGATAAGGACTTCCTGGGCTATCGCAACGGCTTCTATGTACGGGAGCTAAGGGACCGAGCTCCCATTCCCCGCCCAGAGGTGCTAGCAACTCCCCCTGCCCTGACCGAAGGCCCCAGCAAGGCAGCTGAGGACACAAGTAATGTCGTGGTGGCCCCGGGAGGAACTGAAGCGAATCCTACCCCCGGAGAGGTCAGTGACCTCCCAACTCATGAGAAGACTGTAGAGTAGATAAATATGTAAATAGGATTCCATGTAATTGCTTGTGTTGTAATGAAAAACCCGAGTTGTCTTCTCTTGTAATGAAAAATCTTCTTTTATATGAATAAGAAATTTATGTCTCTTTTATCCACGCGATGTTATAATTAATAACAAAGTCTGAGAAAACCGAGGTGTCTCCTCTGCCAGGAAAACATTGAAAACCCGTATGAGGTGATAAAGCAACTCAACACTTCAATAGCCTGGCTGCAGAAAGAGCGAGATATGTTGATGCTGCATGAAGTTCCCAGGCTGTCGAGGAATCTTGCCTTAATGGAGAAAAGATATGCCAAGGTGGAGAGTTCATGGAAAGAGTCCTCACACCAAACGAAGCAGTACAAAGCACACTGCGTAGTAAAGGATCTTGAACTAGAACAACTCCGTATCAATCAGCAAGAGTGCGAGCATCTGCTTGTGGATAGCGGACGATTATCAACGAAAGATATTCAAGCTCGGCGGGCCGAGGTTCGGGAAGACATCCAACAGCGGAGTGAGCGAGGTGATTCGAATGATCCTGAGATCATAAGGGGCAGGCTGGTGCTAGGATTTCTGGTTGAGCTTGAAAAGAAGATCAAAGCTCGGGATGAAGCTTTGAACATTGCCGAGCAAAGTGAACCAGAGCTCAGCCGTAAACAGAGCCGTCGGGGCAAGGGCACAAAGCTTGATATTCCCCAAGAACCGGAGAGGGCTCACGCCGGGGAACCAGAGGCTAGTGGACCGGCAGTTATGGCACTGGCCAAGGAGATCGATGAAATGCCCGCCGCCGAGTGGGATGCTGTAGAATGGGCCAACACTCGGGAGAGAGAAATGAGGAAAAGCTCAACTCCGCAGAAAATGAAAAATCCTCTTCGTCAAAAGACAAGGGAAGGTGCTGAGAAAACCCCCGAGGTGATGGACCCTCTGGCGCCACTAGAATGGGGCCATGCAGAATGGGCCAGCATGTCAGGGCCAAGAACAAGGACTGAGCCCGCTGTAGGTGACCGGGGTCACCAAACGATGAGTCATCGCCGGAGCCGAAGTGAAACCGAGCACCGTCGGAACGTGCCAGACCCCTCCCGGAGGACGGGGCATCGATCAGAGACAAGACGACGCGGTATCGCGTATTGGCTCGGAGAAGACTCCGAAGAAAAATAGAGAATAACATAGTTAGTCTTTTAGCAAGATTTCCGTTGTATTTTTTAAGAAAAACCTCTTGATGTTTTATTACTTTGTAAATAATGAAACCGTTACAGAGTTTATATACTAGCATAATGAAAGTAACAAGTTACGAATTATTTTAATCGGGTGTTCGGGAACATGATAGAAAATTTGTTATTTGTTTTAATTAGGTGTTCGGGAACACGGTTTGGATAAATCCAATATCCCCGAACGGATCAGGCAGGAGTAAAACCTCCCCGGACGGATCAGGCGGGAGTAAAAACCTCCCCGGACGGATCAGGCGGGAGTAAAAACCTTCCCGGACGGATCAGGCGGGAGTAAAACCTCCCCGGACGGATCAGGCAGGAGTAAAACCTCCCCGGACGGATCAGGCGGGAGTTGACACTTCTCCGGTTAATCAGACGAGAAAGTGGTATGAGTCCGGGGACTAAAATGCAAACCTCCTCGGGCGGACCGAGAGAGAGGTTTAATTGTCCGGAGACTAATAATGATAGTACGATTGTGTTAGGGCGTCCCCGTAACATGAAGAATAACACAGTAAGTTATGCAAGCAAAGAATTTTTATTCAATGATAAGTGCCGGAGCAAACTTAAAAGTACAAAGTGAAATAACAACTATAAAGGGAAGTAAAGGAAAGATAGTACTTGCAAAGTGGCCTTCACAAATAGAAACGTCTCAAGTTCTTCGGGGGATCGGGGTCCCATTGATATGCTCAAGCTGATAGGAGCCGGAGTCGTGTACAGCAATGACTCGGTAGGGGCCTTCCCAAGAAGCGTGCAATTTCCCTTCGGGGGCAGCTTTGCTGGCTGAGTTGAGCCGAAGAACTAAGTCTCCGACATTGAATTGAGTACCTCGGACCCGGAGGTTGTAATACTGAGCAGCTCTCTGTTTGTACTTAGCCTGCTGAATGAACGATTGTTCTCGGCGATTCTCGAGCTCATCCAAATTTGCGCGAAGAGCCTCGTCATTATCATCCGGAACTAATGTGAGGAGGCGAGGACTCGGCACACTGATCTCAGCGGGGATAACGGCTTCGGAGCCGTAAGTAAGGCTGTAAGGAGTCTCTCCGGTGGAGGTGTGCGGCGTTGTACGAATAGCCCATAAGACTTGTGGAAGGTTCTCAGCCCAGAGACCTTTGGCATTATCCAGGCGCTTTTTTATTCCCGTGAGAAGGGTCCGGTTGGTGACCTCAACCTGCCCGTTTGCTTGAGGGTGAGCCACCGAAGTGAAAATCTGTTTGATGTGGAGTTCTTCACACCATGAGCGGAATGGATCGTTGGCAAACTGTTTACCGTTGTCCGAGATGATAGTGCTCGGGATGCCGAAGCGACAAACAATATTGCGCCACACAAACTTTAAAATGTTCTGTCCGGTGATAGCCGTAAGTGGTTCGGCCTCGACCCACTTAGTGAAGTAGTCTACGGCGACGACCAGGAATTTCAACCCTCCCGGAGCGACAGGGAAAGGCCCAACAATATCAATGCCCCATTAGATGAACGGCCATGCACCTTGGATTCCGGTGAGCTCGGTCTGTGGCAAATGCTTCACCCTGGAGTGTAGCTGACACTTGCTGCATCTAGTCACTAAGTCGTGAGCATCGTTGAACAGGGTAGGCCAATAGTATCCCCAACGGAGAACTTTTTTTGCTAAAGTCCGGGAACCGATATGGCTTGCACAGGCCCCTTCATGAACCTCCCGTAGAACTTGAATGGCCTCGGCAGGGGCGAGGCACCGAAGATTCGGTTGTAGGTACGATTGTCGATATAGAACTCCATTATGAAGGGAGTATTTGGGGGCTTTGAGCACAACTTGCCGAGCTCGTAGCTTGTCAGTGGGCAGAATCCCATCTTGGAGATACTGAATGATCGGAGTCATCCAGTTCGGATCACTGTCGGTCAGTACCGAAACTGTAGCCTCATGAATCGCTGGATGGGAGAGGTCTTCAACCTTGATATCCGGAGATATATTAGTTTGGACCGCGGAGGCCAACTTGCTGAGTGTGTCTGCCCTGGAATTTTGAGCACGCGGGATTTTCCGGATAATAACTGTATCAAAAGTTGATATGAATTTGAGTGCTAGAGCGCGATACCTGACCATTGTTTCTTCTTTGGCGACATAAGTCCCCTGAATTTGCTTAGACACGATCTCGGAGTCCGTGAAGAGCTCTAAGTGACGAACACCTAAAGATTGAGCGAGCCGGAGCCCGGCGAGGACTGCCTCGTATTCCGCTACATTGTTAGTCACCTTAAATTTGAATCGGATGACATATTTGACCTCGACCTCCTCGGGGTCGATGAGAAGCAGCCCGGCACCACTTCCTCGGACTGTGGACGCTCCATCCACAAATAGTTGCCACATCCGTGGTGAAGGAGCGAGTGTGACGCGGTGCGGTGTATCATTGTCTGCGGGGGACTCATGATTGTCTGCCGGGGTCTCGGCCAGGAAGTCGGCAAGTGCTTGACCTTTAATTGCTCGGCGGGGGAGGAACTGAATATCATACTCACCTAACTCAATTGCCCATTTGGCGAGGCGCCCGGACACCTCGGGTTTCACAAGGATCTGGCGTATAGGGTGATTGGTCAGGACTCGTATTTCACGTCCCTGGAAGTATGGCCGAAGACGCCGAGCTGCCATAACAAGGGCCAAAGCGGTTTTTTCAAGTTCGGAATATCGCGTCTCGGCCCCATGGAGCACCCGGCTTGCAAAATATACGGGATGTTGAACCCCCTCCACTTCGCGCACAAGAGCGGCGCTGACAGCTTCTTCGGCGGATGCCAGATATAAGTACAGTGGCTCTCCGGGGAGAGGAACTGACAAAGTAGGCAGCTGCTGTATATGACGTTTCAAGGCTTCAAAAGCCTCGGTACACTCTGGAGTCCACTCAAAGGACTTCGCTTTCCTCAGGATCTTGAAAAATGGGAGCTGGCGCTCCGCTGCCTTCGATAAGAATCTGTTTAAGGCCGCTAGGCCACCTGTAAGGCGTTGAACTTCCCTGAATGTTTTTGGGGGCTGCAAATCTAATACATCACGGAGTTTAGCTGGATTGACTTGCAAGCCGTTTTGTGAAACCATGTATCCGAGGAACTTCCCGGAGCCAACACCGAAGGTGCATTTTGCCGGATTGAGTCGCAAGTTATAGCGTCGCAAGGTGCGCAATGTTTCGGCGATATCCTGCACACATGAAGGATGGGAGGAGCTTTTGATGACCAAGTCATCGACGTAAACCTCAACATTGCGACCTATCTGGTCGTGGAAGATAAAGTCCATTAGACGCTGATAGGTGGCTCCAGCATTCTTGAGCCCGAAGGGCAGTTTCTTGAAAGCGTAGCACCCAAAGGCAGTGATAAACGCCGTTTTGATAGCATCTTGTGGATCCATAAAGATCTGATGATAGCCTTTGTACAGATCTAAGAAACAAAGTGCCACGTACCCCGTAATGGCTTCGGCCTTTTGATCGATGGAGGGCAGAGGATAGCAGTCCTTCGGACAGTGCTTATTGAGATCGGAAAAATCAACACACATCCGCCATGCCTCACTGCTTTTTGTTACCATTACTGGATTGGACAACCAGGAGGGGTAGAATACCTCGAACAAGATGTCCGCATCTAGGAGTTGTTTCACCTCAACTCGAATGGCTTCGTTTCGCTCCGGAGCGAATTTCCTCTGCTTCTGTTAGATTGGCTTGACACTAGGATCGATGTTCAGCTTGTGGGTAATCACCTCGGGAGAGACCCCGGGCATGTCCAGAGGAGACCATGCGAAAACATCGGAATATTCTCGCAGGGTCTGAATAATGGCCTGATGTAGCCATGGCACGTCCACGGCCCCTACTGTTACTGTCTGCTCCGGCTTAGACGGATCTAGCGGGATTTGAGCAGTGGCATCCCCCAATGGGGTACGGTCCCGAGGTTCTAGAACCTGTGATGTTACCTGAAGCTGCTGTTTGGGAGGGACCTTAGCAGTCTTTTTGAGTGCTACGTACATACACTCCTTTGAGACCCTTTGACTTCCGCGGATAGCCACCTCACCATGCGAAGTCGGAAACTTGAGCGCGAGGTGATACGTGGAGCATATGGCCTTTGCCGGGGTGAGCCAGTCTCGGCCCAATATCATGTTATATGGTGATGGATCACCACATAAAAGTCCACGAAGATAGTTTTTATCTTCGGATAAGTCCCCAAAGACGCTGGGAGAGTGATGATACCTTCCGGCCGGACTTCACCCTGAGTGAAAGTCTGTAGTGGCCCGGGGGCCGGTCGAAGTTGGTCTCGGGAGATCCCCATCCTCTCGAAACAGTCCGCAAATATAATGCTTACTGCAGCACCATTGTCCACAAAGACCCGCCGTACTGTTATATTAGCTACAGTAATGTCGATGACAATAGCGTCAGTGTGGGGTGTTATCTCTGGAACCGGATCCCTATCCGTGAAGCTGACAGTCTCGGACTGATGGAGGCGTTTGTGACGTGGCTCCTCGGGAGGAGGACGTCGAGCCTCTGCCTTTAAGGCATGTCGTGAAGCCCCGGTGGGTAGGGCTCCATATATCACGTTTATCACGTGAGGGGGTGCGTTGTCCCCGGGTCCTCCCGGAAGAGGAGGTGGAAGTGGGAGACGTGGCGGCTGGCGATTGCCAGAATCTTGTCGTGCGTAGTTATTGGGCCCCTGCCGGTTATTCTGCCAATGTGGCCGATTTTGTTGAGTATCTCGATCATGGTAACCTCCGCGGTGATGAGACGAGCCCCCATTGTGGTTTGCCCGAGGTTGGTCTCCGGTTCGCGCAACGTATTGCCGCAAAAACCCTTTCTTGAGGCATTCCTCAATCTCCTTGCCGAGTTCTCGGCACTCCTCTGTCTCATGTCCGTGATCTCGGTGGTACGCGCACCACTTTCCACGGTTCCTCTTTTCAGGAGGCGCTGTCATCCGCGGACAAGGTCGGAAATCGTTTTTGTGGAGTGAAAGAATTTCAGCCCGTGACTTCGTCAGTGGAGTCAATTGCGGAATTGCACTTCGGGATTCTGAACGCCCCGGTGTCAAGCGTGAAAATGCGCTAGTTCGCGTACTAGGCCCAGTTTGTGCTTTGTCGGCCTGTCGCTTGATTGCGTGCTTCTCACGCTTCTGCCGAGTCTGCTCCTCGGCCTTAGCAAATTTGCACACTATTTTGAACAGTGCTCGAGCTGTGACCGGGGTGTTCCGAGCTAACTAGGTGTGGAGTGCTCCAGGGCGGAGTCCATTCATAAAGGCGTTGATGGCCACATCGTCGGGGCAATTTCCCACCTTGAGGCTTACCGCTGTGAAACGGTCCAGAAATTGGGTAACGGTTTCACCGTCCCGTTGCTCCATATTCATGACGTCGGCCAGAGTGGCCATGGGCTTCGCCCGGGCTTCGAACCGTGCCCAAAAGTGCTCGGCGAGTTCTCTGAAAGAGGATATGCTGTCTCGCGGGAGAGAATCAAACCAGACCCGAGCTTCATCCTGTAAGTACTCCGGGAAAATCTTGCAGTACTGAAGGGATGTGATGTTATCATGACTAAGCATGCTGTGCCTGAAAGCGCCAAGAAAATTGGCCGGATCTCCAGTGCCGTTGTAAGGTGGTATAGCTGGCCGTTTGAACCCTTCGGGAAGGGTGATGGCCATGATTTCTGAGGAGAACGGCGTGATGATCTCTCCATTGGCATCAAGGCCCAGGATTCTATCCAGTTCAACGTTGCGTTGAACTCGCTCATACTCTTGGAGATCCTGAGCATGAGAATCAGCGTAGCGCACTCTTTTAGCCGCATTAAGTGGACGGCGGCGATCCACATCAGTTGGTTCCTCATTGCGAGGTCGTGATCCATTTGAACTCCCAAGGCCCTCGGAAGAACTAGGTCGTTCCCGTCGTCGATCCTGACGCCCGCGGTACCCCGGTTCCCGTTGGCCGCGCAGGCGGGGTGGAGGCACCACAAGATTATCATTGTGGCTAACAGGTCCTGCGGCAGGCTCTGCTGGGCGTAGGCGATTAATTGCCCAATTTTGAAGGACATGTGCATGCTCTTGCAAGAAATCTTGGAGCAGTTCTGGGGTGATTTGAACGTTCACCGGTGGTTGAGCAGCAGCAATATTAGGGTCTTGCTGATCTTGAGGGGGTGGAGGGTTTTGATTACCTTGATGATTGGACGTACTCCCCGCCGGCAATTGCCTCGGCGGCAAAACTTGATCCACGGGTGGATCTTGGTTAGGTTGATCTCCTTGGCGAGATTGATTCTGACGAGTTGTCACCATGATTTCGGAAGGCAATGATATTACAAAATACTACCTTGTCTTTCCCACAGACGGCGCCAATTTGATAATGCGCAATCCGGTAATCACACAATCGAACAGTAATCAACAAGAATAGAATGTAAAAACACAGAATTTACGTGGTTCGATCCGGAGATCTACGTCCACGGGGAGAAAACGGCAATCGCCGAGGTGTTTCTTTTACTCGAATGTTGAGTTTAAAGTGCGTATTACAGAAAGCAAGGTGCGAACCCTAATTCAGAGTTCTTTTCATCTATTTATACCACTAAACCCAAACCCTAACTAAATCCCTATAATCTTGCCCACCAAATCTGCATGGCAGTTGGGAAAAGATCATGGGCCTTGATTCACGGAACAAATTTGATTCGCTGGATCGAACGTGTGTTGCTGGGTCTGTTGGGCCTGGACCTTCGCGCTTGCTGGCGTGTTCGCTGAGCTGGCAAGTGGGTTCAGGATTAACCCGGCCCGAAGTAACCGGGTCATCCCTATCAAGTACTATGTAATTTGCTTAGTTGACAAGAAGAACAGAAGCTCATAGATTTGGAAGAGGTGTATTTATTCATTTGTTTCAAAGTTTGTACAAGAACAACAAAGTAGGGGTGTCCTAACCTGTGGTGCCACAGATTTGGATCAACACCTTCCACCAAATCAATAGTACTAAGTACATTTCCAGAATTACAAGGCAATGAAGGAGTTTTACAGTCTAAGACAGTAGTGAAGCTAGAGACAGGTTTACAACCAACAATAATCTCTTTACAATTATCAAAACTAGTGTTATTATTACAAGAGAAAATAATTTTCCTAGACACAGAGCCATCAACAACAGCTTTGGTTATTCCAGCACGCAAATTTGTCAAGTCAAGCTTGTAGAACCCATTTTTAAGTAAACCTCTCTGCAGAATTTTGTGTGTACCCATTTCCTTAACAAAACAAACATGTGGATGGAATTCAACATACACATTGTTATCAGAGGTAAATTTTGAAAGGCTGAGAAGGTTTTTTGTTATATCAGGGACACACAATACATTTTGCAAGAATAATGGTTTATGCATGTCATTAGAAGGTAATAGAGTTGTACCAAAATGAGAGATATGAAGCTTAGAGCCATTACCTACTGCAATTGTATCATCTCCTTTGTAAGGTTGTTGCTGAGCATTCAGATTTTGTGTATCAGAGGTGACATGATTTGTGGCACCATTGTCCACATACCAACTGATGTCTGGCATTTGCTGCTGAGCTATGTTTCCACTACTGGCCATGTTAAATTCATTCTGAGACATTCCAAGATAGCCACCATCTGCCTGAGCCTGATTCTGAGACACTTTGGTAGACTGAGTGGTCAAATGCACTTGGGCAGAGCCCAAGTTTATTCCAGGAAATGATTTATCAAATCTTTTAAAACACTTTGAAGCAATGTGGTTATTCTTTCCACAAATTTGACACACCACTCTATTCTTAGAGTTATTGAAGCCCCTGCCACTGGCTTGAGAGGGACCTCTATTACCAGCCCAATTATTCTAACCACTTCCTTTCTTGGAATTATTATTAGAGACAACAAGATTAGCACTAGAGAAACTAAGCGAAGTAGAAGCACTAAACTGCTTGATCCGCATTTCATGCGTTTGGAGAGCATACTGAACCTCTTGAAGACTAAGAGGCTCGGTTCTTAAGGACAGATTAACAGTGATAGACTCAAATTTAGGTCCTAAGCCTGCAGAACATGCATGACAAGTTCTGTTTCAGAAATCTCTTGTCCAGATGCGTACAAATTATTAGCTATTCCCCTCATTCATAAAACATACTCATCAACAGTAGAATCACCCTTCTTAAGAGTTTGTAATAAGGACCTAAGATGCATGGCCCTAGCCTTTGATTGAGTCTGAAATAAAGTCTCAAGAGTAGACCATACCTCACATGTAGAGGTGCAATGATGAACATAGCCCATCATGGGCTCAGATATTGATTGCAGCAGCCAACTCATGATTAATTGATCGCGCCTTTCCCAAATCTCAAACTCCGGATTCAGAAGCAAAACAACAGCGAAAGAACCACCTTCAGAGCCCAATTCAGCAGAAGAAGAAGTCAGAAGATAACGGGGAGGAGCTTTGAGATAGCCAGTTAAGAATCCCCAAAATCCATGGGCACGAACAGTAGTCTGAATTTAAACTTTCCAATAGAAATAGTTGTTGCCTCATATCCGTCTTTCGTTTGGGACACCTATCCAAATGATTCTTCAAGTGAGTTGTTCCTCGTTTCGGGTCACCTACCAAACAACGACTACATTGGTTGCACTTAGCTTTTAACTTTCCCTCGATAGTCACTCTAGTGTAACTCTCCTAAACTTTAGACGTGAACTTTCCTCTAGAGCCCTCGATAGTCAATCCGGTGTTTGCAGCTATTTCATTCAATTCCATACTAGAGGGTCTTGACATATTAGGAATTGGAGAAGACTGCAATGTAGCAGGAGAGACATCATTGGATGTATGATCAAAAGGAGACGTGTCACTAGATGGAGGTGTAGAAATATTATCTTTTTTATTGTCCACGGTGCTATAGAACAATGAAAACAAGAAATTAATAATAGATGACATATAACAAAACCTAATAAAGAAAAAGCTGAACAAATGTAATAAGCACCAATTCTATAAAATATTCATTCCAAACATAAACTTAACATTTTCCTCCAAATAAAAAGTCCATATAAATGATTGCTTAGATTTAACTTTGCAGTAGTCTTATATGTCTATGAAGTGTAGTATATAGTATGCATATGTATACTAAACCAAGACTCGAAATTTTAGTATATATATTTTAGTTGCAAATAGTATATACACTACATTATTTTTATTGTCTTAGAAGTACTTACTTCATTTGAAAAGAAATGTATCCAAGCACAAATTATAACTGTTTTTTTTTCAGTTTCTGTTCTTAGTCCTGTTTTCTTACATTGTTTCTATTCTTAGTCCTGTTCTTTTTTCCATTTAACATCCTAATAAGTGAATTTTACAAACAATATCAAGTCAAAAGGAGAAGAAAAAATTTAATAATAATTTTATGAGAGTTTTGCAGGATAGACATATTTTAGAACATGTGTTTCCTTTAGTGTCCTGTTAAGTGTTTAACCTTGTGTTGAAACTCCCTGGGAAACACGTTCTACTCTTTCTAATTTTACCTTGTTGCCCTTGTACATTTACTCTATATGTTTAGTATGTGTGTGTATTCGGATAAGTTTAGTTTTACATATGCAACTGCATGGGAAACTTATCCAAACCGAAAATCTTCCTTTGGAAGATTGCCGGTTATTGTTCTTTTATCTTATCTTGCAGGTGATAACTGCCATTACTAGTGGATATTTATATTACTGACAAGAGAAGATCGTGTGTGGAAAATAGAAGAAAGAGATTGAGTGTAAAGATCAGAATTTCTTCTAAGACATTTTCACATCAAAAGTTGAAGGCTAACTTCTTCATACTTCTCACATTCTTTGTTGTGAGACTTTGTGTGATCCCTCTCTCAAAAGAGGATTGATTAGTATGTAGATTTATTTTGAGTGTAAATTTGATCGTTTCTTGTATGATCAGATTTAGGATCTTCAAAGGCATTGTATAAAACTCATTCCGTTGTGATTGAAGATGAAATTGCCCAGGCTTCGATTTTGTCTGAGTTTGAATTATCTCATCTCTGTTTATCATTTCCAGTTTTGTACAATCTACAATTCAACTTTAAACAAGGAGTGTGTTCGTCCCAGTGTTTCAACACTCTCATGACCAGTGCATAAATTCCTTCATTTGGTACCAGAGCAATCACCTGACGCTACTAAGTGAGATTCTGCGGTAAAAGGGAATCATGGACGTGCCTTGAACAACTTTGATGTGGCCTCCTATTTTGGATGGAACAAATTATTCCATGTGGAAGATAAAGATGAGGGCTTACATCAAGTCGTTGGATGAAAGAGCGTGGAGATCAATAGTGGTTGGCTGGACTCCTCCTCGTAAAGAAGATGAAGATGGTGATGTGGTTCTTAAGTCGGAGGCTGAGTGGACGAATGATGAGTTCATTCTCTCGTGCTACAATTCTAAAACAATTAATGTTATTTTTGGATTGGTAGATACTGCCTTGTTTTGAATGATCCAAAATTGTGTAATTGCTAAAGATGCGTGAGAGATTTTGCAAAGGCAATGGGAAGGCTCGGAGAGTGTAAGGAAGTCGAAGCTAAGGATAATAGCAACACGCTTTGAAACACTCGGAATGGAAGAGTCAGGAACTATCTCTTCATACAATTCCAGATTGTGTGAAGTTGCTAATGAGTCTCATGCCCTTGAAGATCCCATTAGCAAGGAAAGGTTGGTTAACAAGGTACTACGTACTCTTCCCAAATGTTTTAACATCAAAGTCTATCCCTTAGAGGATTCAAGAGACACATCCAAAATGTCTTTGGATGAGTTGATTGGCATCCTTCAAACATTTGAACTAAACTTAAATTAACAACACCAAATGAGAGGAGTTAACAAGACAATTGCCTTTCCTTCTCATTCGGGTGAGTCTAGTTCAAATACAAAAGGTGATAGCATTTTGTTGGATGAAAATCTTGATGACCCCACTGCTTATTTGACTAAGAAGTATCAATGGTTTTTATCTAAAAACAAAAAGAAGAATGTTTCAAAAGGTGTTTTCAATCCTGTCACTAAAGGATTTGAAAATAGAAATTCTAGAAAAGAATCTTATGAAAAGTCCTTTAGTAAAAATGATTCTCCTTGAACTCCTGTTTTTTAACTTTCAAAACCAGAGTGGATATTCTCCCAAAGAAGCTAGGACCATTGAATGTCATGCTTGTTCATTTATGGTCATTATGCTAATCAATGTGCTAACAATCTATGTCACTCTAAGTGACAATGAGTCTGATGATGAAGAAGAAGGAATTAGTGCTTCACAGGATGTTGCAGCACTCATGGTAACATTGGATGAACTAAGTGTTGGCCAGAGCGTTGAAACACCCCTTGAAACACCTGATGTTTGTGACACTAACACAGAACCTTTTGAGTATGAACTTCTTCTTATGACTTTTAGAGAAATGCATCAAGAACTTGTGGTTTCTGTTAGATTGTTAAATGAGACTAGATCAGAAGATGTTCTCTCAAACACTAAATTTCTCACTTGGGAAGATCATTATCTCTCAAAGATAAAGACCTAGAGGTTGTGACTAGGGACCTTTTAATCTTTCAGCTAAAAAAAATGGTTCTTTTGGTATAACTTATGACAATTCATTTCAAAGTTCTTTCCAATCACCCGTTGATGATTACAAAACTCCTATGTTTATTAGAGAAATGAACAGGTTCTAATATTTATCCTCAGATGACATTCCTCCAAATTTGATAAAATCTGATTATGACATTGCTCGCTTACCTAAACAAACTGGAAATTTGTCTATAAATTTTTAAAATTAAGAAGGGAGTGTCATGTCAAAATAAAAAAGGTCTAGGTCTGATGATGGAAATAGAGAAGTTGTCTGTGACTATTACACAATTCCTGGCCACAAAAGACCTTATTGCTTCAGGAGAAAAAGAAACTTACTTCATAACAAACTTTCTAGAGTGTCAAAGTCTGTGTTGCAACATTCTATCTCACACTACACTAAGCCTAAAACCATTTCTCCTCCTGAGCAATCTTCTGATAGTTGTTGTAATATGATTTACACTTATTTGATTGCTGATGTTAGGGGGGTATGGTACTTTGATAGTGGATGCTCTAGGCATATGACAGGAGCCAAAAAGTTTTTAAAGGAATGATAGTGGGGGAGCCAAAGTTAGAATTGTTGGTAAGGGTGTTTTAGATGTTAAAGGTTTACCCAACTTGAAAAATGTTTTGCATGTGGAAGGCCTTATGGCAAACTTGATTAGCATAAGTCAGCTTTGTGACGAAAATCTTTATGTCAAATTTGAAAAAGACTTATGCAGTGTCTTTGATGGGGGAAATGAGTGTATTATGACAGGAACAAGAGCCTCTAATAATTGCTATTCTATTGAGAAAGGAATAGCATGTCACAAGGCAACAATTGATGACTTTGAGTTGTGGCACCAGAAGCTTGGCCATGTAAACTATCGTCAACTTCAAAGGCTTGCTTCAACGGAGGCTGTGAAAGGTTTGCCAAAATTCTGTGGGAATAGAGTTGAAGATGATGTATTAGATCTTGTTGAAAAACAATCTCAAAATTCTGAAGGTGTTCCAGCAAGTGTTGGAACACCTCCTGAAGACAATGTTCACAAATCTAAACAATCCTTCTCATGATGATGAAAGGAAAACTGAACCTAAAATCAAGAATGTAGAAAATGAAGTCATGATAAGAAGGATCCACCTGGTAGAGTTCGTAAGATGCATCCAGTCTCTCAAATCATAGGTAATGTTAATGATTGTGTTCGTACTCGTCATAAGGAAAGAATTGACTACTTAAAAATGATAAAACTTGCTTGCCTATCTTCTACTTACATGCAAATACATGAAACTTGCTTTGTGTCCAATGTGGAACCAAAGAATATAGATGAAGCTCTGCGGGATGAAAATTGGATAAATGCTATGCATGAAGAGCTTCATCAATTCACAAGGAATGATGTTTGGGATTTAGTTCCTAGACCTCATGGTGTGAATGTCATTGGTACTAAATGGATATTCAAGAACAAAACGGATGAGCAAGGAAAAGTTATTCGTAACGAGGCTCGACTTGTGGCACAAGGGTACACACAAGTTGAAGGCCTTGATTATGATGAGACTTTTGCTCCTGTTGCTAGATTAGAGTCCATTTGGTTCTTGATTGCTATTTCATGTTTTCTCAACATCAAGCTTCATCAAATGGATGTTAAAAGTGCATTCTTGAATGGTATTTTAAATGAAGAAGTTTATGTAGAGCAACCAAAGGGATTTTGATCCATATAAAACTGATCATGTGTTTAAGCTTAAAAAGGCTTTATATGGATTAAAACAAGCACCTAGGGCTTGGTATGATAGGTTGACTGAATTTCTCATTTCACTTGGTTTTCAAAGGGGCAATGTTGATAAAACCTTGTTTATAAAGAAGTGGTCTTCTCATATCACTATTGTCTAAATATATGTTGATGACATAGTTTTTGGATTAACTTGTGAAAGGGATTTGAAAGATTTCACTGATCAAATGTCCACATCTTTGAAATGAGTCTTGTAGGCGAGTTAAGTTTTTTTCCTGGGTTGCAAATTAAACAACATGAAAATGGAACAATTTTTAGCCAATCAAAATATGCCAAAAACCTGGTCAACAAGTTTAATTTGGTGAACTCTAAATCAATGAAAACTCCTTTGAGTTCTTGTACAAAAATTTGCAAGGACAGTGTTTCACAAGGTGTTGAAAACACCTTGTATAAGAGTATGATTGGGAGTTTGTTATATTTGACTGCTAGCCGTCCAGATTTATGCTATAGTGTTTATGTGTGTGCTAGATATCAAGCTGATCCTAAATTGACCCACTTAAATGCTGTAAAAAGAATCATAAAATATGTAAGTGGAACCACTAACTTAGGAATTTGGTATTCTAAGGACACCAACACTAATTTGGTTGGCTTTTGTGATGCTGATTGGGCTGGAGATGTAGATGATAGAAAGAGTACCTGAGGAGGATGTTTTTACCTGGGAAACAACTTAGTGTCATGGCACTGTAAGAAGCAAAATAGTGTTTCCTTATCCACTGCCGAGTCAGACTATATAGCCTTAGGGAGTTGTTGTACTCAACTATTATGGATGCAACAGATGCTAGATGATTATGGCCTTAATAGTGATGGTCTTTTGGTATACTGTGATAATGCCAGTGCTATTGATATCACCAAAAATCCAGTACAACACTCTCGCACAAAATACATTGACATCCGTCATCATTTCATAAGGGATTTGGTTGAGAAGAAGGTTGTGAACATAGAACATATACCTACTGAAAGACAACTTGCAAATATTTTTACTAAAGCTTTAGATTTTGAGAGATTCTCTTTCCTAAGGAAATCTCTCGGTTTGTGCATAATCTAAATAAATAGTGTTTCATAGGGTGTTCTAACACTATAGTGTACATATGTGTTCCTTTTATTTTTGTGCTTTCTTGTGTTTTCTTGTTACCTTACAGAATTATATTTGGAAGGATAGATTCTAATAAAGATGATTCTGTTGAAGCTTGATCTCGATGGGTAATCTATACACTCCCTTGTTCATTTGTTGTTTTTACCAAAATCATCATTTATTTCTGATTTTCATAACGTTCAGATTTTACTGATGATGATCTATAGATAACATGCAATTAAATGACAAGTTCTCTTTATCTTTGGAGGAAAAACACTTGAACTAAGGTGTTGCTTCAAGTCCGTTTTTGGTTGGCTTTTATAATATCCTATGTCTTACTTCCATTTACAAATTCTGTAATGTTGTTGTTTTTATAAAAACAAAATAAAATATTTTATGATTTTTTTAAAAATATATATATATATATATAATAAAAATTAAAAAATAATATTTTTTTATTTTAGTTTATTTCGTATTTCCGTTTTTAATTATTGCTCGATAATATTTAATAAAAGTATCTGCAGTTGTTAATTAAGTGGTATATCACTTGATCTTATCCTAATCCCTATTTTCATGGAAGTTGGGGGAGGTTAATTAAAGTGGTGGAACACGTTAGGGGGAGTTATTTTTCAAATTCGAAATTTTTTATAACTGTTTGAGTGTGCTTATTTATTCTGGGCTTGTTCTTTATTTTTAATCTAATTTATTGATATCAAAATGTCGGATTCAGAGGAGGATATAGCCCAGATTATTACTTCTTTCAAAGACTGTTTAGATAAGCAAACAACCCCTATTTTTCCCCTACTCTCTTCTCAAACTCAAGCTACCTCTTCCACCTCTGCAGAAACTTCTCACTCTCGATCAATGGCAGATTTTACTCAAAATCCACATCATATTAGATCTGAATATGCTGCAGCCCGAAGAGATGATGTTCCATCCAGTGCTACAGCACCCTCTATTCATGATCCGTCTAGAATTTTTGAAGAAAAATCCTAATATGGCGATTGAGGAATTTGTGCCTCCAGATGCGTGTTTGAACATGCAGTTGCCAGGGGATCATGAGAATCCAGTTGATGTAGATGATGTACCAACTTTCAACTTAATTCGGGACACCCTTCACGCCGTTTCCGGGCCAACCAAACGAGTTTCTAAAAGGCAAAGGGGGCATTCAACTGGGGGAGAACAAGCCTCCAGCCACGAAGAAAGGGCCTCCCAATACAACCTCCACCAACATATCGGTTGCCCTCTGATCTTGAGGATGATGATGATGAGGATCCAGATTATAAGGTTCTCATTCGCACTAAAAGTGCCCAGAGGTTGTTCACTAATAGGCCAGAAAGAAGGGGAAAATTATAAACGGAAGTTTAAGCAAGGGTCCTGAATATGCTGTTGAGGGTGATTCAACACCACCAGAATCCCTCTCTAAAGGAGTTCTACAACCAGAAACCCCTGTAGAAGAACAAGTACCAAGCTATGACAGGGAGCAGACTCTGGTTGACTAGGTGAGGAATATGAAAAAGAAGAACAAAGTCCCTGAGAAAGTTGGAGAAGGATCTAGTGTTCCAGCACCTGCTGAAACACCTGATGATGAAATCACAAAATTTGCCACTAAAATTGATCCTGAATTAGATGTTGAGTCAGAGAAAAATGAAGAAGAGGATTCTGAAGAAGGAGAAGGGTCTGAAGAAAATGATGATTCTGGAGTAGAATGAGAGGAAGAAAAAGAAAAGGAGGATTCAGAGGAGACTGAGTCAGAATTCGATGATTCCAGTGATGAGGACGTGATCATGTAGGAAGATGCACAAGGAGATGAAAGTTCCAGTGAGGAGGAGGACTTACCACCAACTAAGCCTAGACGTGTTGCTAGAGGTGTTGCAGCACTCGATAGCAGAGGCTACAACAACTACTTCTATACAGAAAAGGCACTCAAACACTAGAGTATTTTCACAATCGAGAGGTAATATCTGAACGAAAACTTGACACTCCTCATTAAAATATGATCACATTTCCATCATTGAAGCAAAACACCTAGGAAAGACCCTAGAGTTGAATTGTAAGTTTGCTGATGATCTTGTTAGAGAGTTTTATTGCAATTTGACTAAATGGATGAAAACACCGAATGGTCCTCGATTTGGGCAAGTGTATCTTAGGAGGAAAACTGTGCTGTTTACTCCTGCTCTCATAAATGATTTCCTTCATTTCTCTCCAAATAATGTAGATGAAGAACTCCATGATCTAGACCATGTGATTGCCCAAGCCACAGGTGGTCACAAGATACCTGACCCATTAACTAGAAAATTCCAGCCTCCCTTCTAACCTCCAAGTATGCCATCCTTCACAAGGTTGGATGCTTTAATTGGTTTCCCACCACCAATCATAATGTTGCCACTATGACTCAGATGAAGTTTTTGTATCGTGTAATAAATGGTGTCAAATTCAATTTTGGCCAATTTATCTTCAGCATCATTACTAACTTTGCAGAAAGACAGTCACAAAAACAAAATCTTCCATTCCCCTGCCTTATCTGGAAGATGCTTCGGAATTAGAGGATCAAAGTTTCAGCCAATGCTCAATCCTCTAATGATCTCCACGACATCACATTGATTAGAAACTTCTCAACCCTCCTCATGTAAGGGATGTGCAGCTTGTGGCACAAGTTGAAGAAGAGGTGATTAGTGGACGTGCTGCTACAGGTGGTGCAACACATGCAGGAACAGTCTCTGTCCCATTCGTGCAACTCTTGAACTTGATACAAATGGCTAAATCAAGAAAGAGGAATGTTGAGATTGATGCAGCCTATTGGGGGAGTGTTGAGAGAGATTTAAGAAGCATGCTTGCAGGCCAAAAAGGGGGAGAAAGGGATGAAGGAGTGACTGGTGAAGAAGAGGCTGGTGGTGATGATATGGAGGAGGATGAAGCTGGGAATGATAATGATGATGGAAATGTGGACATAACAAACATTGTTGGTACCAGTGGTACCAAGGTGGATTAATTTGTAGTGATGGTGGTTTCTTGATGATGGACATCTTATATGTATGTTTATATGTTTGGTATTTGTGGTTGATGCAGGGATAATCTGATTAAGGGGGAGTATGTCTGCTGATATATTTAGGGGGAGAGAGTGAAGCTATTTGTGACCTCTCACCTTTCCCATTAGGTTGAATGTTTTGCTATGTGGTCCTACGTTTTATGTGTGATAATGTAGTTCTGTCAATATTTGTTATACTTGTGTTGATTTGTTTGTTTTTTGCCAGTAAGGTAAAAAAGGGGAGATTGTTAGAACATGTGTTTCCTTCAGTGTTCTGTAAAGTGTTTCACCTTGTGCTGAAACACCTAGGAAACACGTTCTACTCTTCCTTCTTATTTACCTTGCTGCCCTTGTACGTTTACTCTATATGTTTAGTATGTGTGTGTATTCGGATAAGTTTAGTTTTTCATATGTAACTGCATGGGAAACTTATCCAAACCGAAAGTCTTCCTTTGGCGGTTATTGTTCTTTGATCTTATCTTGCAGGTGATAACTGTCATTCCTGGTGGATATTTATATTGCTGACAAGAGAAGATCGTGTGTGGAAAATAGAAGAAAGAGACCGAGTGTAACGATCAGAATTTTTTCAAGACATTTTCACACCAAAAGTTGAAAGCTAGCTTCTTCATACTTCTCACATTCTTTGTTGTGAGACTTTGTGTGATCCCTCTCTCAAAAGAGGATTGCTTAGTATGTAGATTTAGTTTGAGTGTAAATTTGATTGTTTCTTGTATGATCAAATTTAAGATCTTCAAAGGCTTTGTATAAAACTTATTCCACTGTGATTGAAGATGAAATTGCTCAGGCTTCGTTTTTGTCTGAGTTTGAATTATCTCATCTCTATTTATCATTTCCAGTTTTATACAATCTACAATTCAACTTTAAATAAGGAGTGTGTTCGTCCCAGTGTTACAACACTCTCAGTAACACTCTCATGATCAGTGCATAAATTTCTTCAACATAGACCTTGTATAACTAGAAATCGGATTTAATTTGTTATGACTTATAATCAAACTTCAAATGTGAAGTCTGTTTTATAACTCTAATATCTTTCTAAATGAAAAATCAAATAATAATGCAAGCAAATATCCATCTCTATAGCTAGATCAGACTTCAATGACAAAATTCATATCAAGTGTTGTATATGAAAATACATAAATCACGGTCGCGACAGAGCGGCGTCGACGGAGGACAACGACGGACTGAAACGGCGGCATCGGAAGTAGCAGCAGCAGAGGCATTGGAAGCAGTAGCAGCGGCGGGGTCGTAAGCAACAGCAGCGGCGACGTCGGAAGCAGCAGCAGAGGCGGCGTCGGAAGTAGCAACAGAGGCAGCGTCGGAATGAAACGAACAACTCGGGAAAGAGGAAACAGAGGCTGAGCGTGGCGAGAGCAGAATTTGAAGTGGAAATGGGCACTCCCCTGCCTGGAACGAGACTACCAGAACGAGAGTGTTGAATTAAATTAGGGTTTACATTATTTGTTATTTTAATTCTTTAGAATTTGGATTTTACTAAAATTTAATTATTAGAATAGATGTGAAATTATATTTGTAATTTTTAGATGTGAAATTATATTTATAAAAAATATATATATATACTTATATATTTTTTTACAGATTATTAATATTTACACAATATATATAAAAAGATTATATAATATTTATTTTATAATTTTATTATATTATTGGGGCAGGGCGGGTTGGGGCGGGGCGGGTCGCATTGCAAAACTCGAAACCGACCCGACCCGACCACGGGGCGGGGCTGATCTGCCTCGTTCTAGAAGGGGGCGGGTTTTGACTTGCCCCAAACATCGCAGACGGGGTGGGGCGGATTGAAATTGACATGCCTAGGAAAAATATCCAATTACAATTAAGTAAGATTTGTAATGACATTATGCCATATTCTAACTGTACATATTGCTAACATTTATTATGGGAGAGCTCAAATCATATATGTTAAGGAAGTTTTTCATTTTTCTTTCATTTGTATATATCTAATCATATATTATCTATAAATGAAAAACACCATATTTTGCCATTTATTTTGGGATAGTTCAAACCGTACATAATTACTCGGTCATAAATTTGAGGGAAAAATGGCGAACTTTCCATCTGTAGACATCTTTTGTACTCCTCAGTATCGGGTTAATTTAGCAAATGAGTTAGTTAAGCAAATCAAGTGACCAAGGTGATTATAATCGATAACTACCATATTTGAAATGATTAGAGCAGATTCTCAAACTAGTTAAATGAATTTGAGCCATTATTTTATTACATATACAAAGTACACTGATTTTTTTTATCCTTTTCTTTTTACGTACATTTTTAAGAGAGAAGGATTGATGAGAATCAATTTCGAATCATTGGGCTAGACTTCTTGGGACTCACCCAACCGAACTTCACTTGATTCCCCTTATATTTATAAAGTTAAAAATTGAGATGTGAGAATACTACAACATCACTAAGACAAGATAACCCTGAATTTTTTAACTGTTAAAATGATTAGTCATTTTTTCCATGTCCTTGGAGCATGAAAAAATGATGATATGTTAAGATTTATGATGATGAATAATTCATATTGTATGAATATATCATATGTATGTGTATATTTATATATTATGAGCATTACCACTATGCAAGGATAACGCAAATATTCATAACTTAGATAAATGAATATAAATATTTTATAACTTTTTTTAATATCTTTTATTGGTCTTTTCTTTTATTAGCAAACATATAGTTTTTTCATCATTTATTATATGTTGATTATAACATTTCACTATATTATAACAATATAAATATATAAGTCTTATTAGATATTTATGTTAGATATACAAACCATGCATCACACTGAGATAACACTAGTGTCATGTTAATAAAAAATCCAAATGATATTAGTCTAA
The DNA here is from genome assembly GCA_958295605.1 of Ajuga chamaepitys. Classification (NCBI taxonomy): domain Eukaryota; kingdom Viridiplantae; phylum Streptophyta; class Magnoliopsida; order Lamiales; family Lamiaceae; genus Ajuga; species Ajuga chamaepitys. Next base: position 29,969,274 of record OY282508.1, on the reverse strand, counting down.
ACCTTGATGGCCAAAGACAATTTCCAATATATAGATAGGAAAGCCCAGTAGATAACTCCCCCCAGAAAAATGTGGGTTATGTGTACCGTGTTTTACACTGAAAGTTGAACTTAGTCATTTTGGCTGAACAAATATGAACTTGTTCGGTTTATGCTAGTCCAACAGATTACAATATGTTTGCCTCTTATTTTAACATGTTAAAGTGTCCCTTAATATTAACAGAATACTTAAAAAATCATTTTAAGGTGTATTTAAAGGATTTGGATGCCAATAATCGCATTCAGACTACATATATATGTTTGTGTGTGTGTGTGTGTGTTATTTTATGTCATTTCTACTTTTTTGCCTAAAATTTTAAATAATACTCCCTCCGATCCAAAAAGAATGTTGCTTTTGAGGAATTGAAAATGTTTAAAAAGAGTGTCGCTTAGCAGAAAAACCACGAGTTTTGACAATTTTAACCCTAAATATATCCAACTAATATATGTCAAAATCTTATAATTTTGACATTATCTTAATTAAATTATCTTTCTAATCATTTCCTTATTCCTTTTTAAGAATAACTTTTGATTTCCTTGTTTCTCATCTTACACTAATGACGCTACATTAATAGGGTCTTCTTTCTTTTTTCTTTTTCTCTTCTTTCTTTTTTGTTTTCCTTTTTTCCCCTTGAATTCTTGTAGCAAGTTAATTATATATAGAGGTAAATGATAATAGTCAATAAAATTACAAAAGAGTCATTACGTAAAACAAAAATATCCTCTCCTCTTTGGAATCAACAAAATGTGTAGATACAATTGCGAAGGTAGAAGAGGACACAATGAAAATTGTGGATGTAGTTGCGAAGGTGGAAAATAAAGAACCAAGAGATATGAAGCTTCTTGGAGATTGTGAATTTGATTTGAACAAATTCTACATTGATGAGAAAGAGTTCCATGTCGACACAGGGATTCAGAAAACTATTGTTATGACACTGAAAATTTTCCTTCCTAATTTTTTCTAGATCTGTAGTAATGTCGTAATAACTTAGTGATTGAAAATTATCTCTTCTTTCATTTTCTTTTTCGTTTTTGTTTGTTGGCACCATCAATTGCAAGAATGTGAACTATCTTTATTACTCCTATGATTTGAAAGCTTAATTACAATTACTGTGCAAAGTGCAAACGTCCGTCATTCTAATTTCCTGGAATTGCCGAGTTCAAATGTTACTCCTAGTTTAAATACTAATTGCATATGTTTGCTTATGGATACATGTTGTGAAATAATTGCATGTCCAAATACTAAATTCATTTTCTGTGATTTTAAGTGCACAAATATCATGGAACTCTCTATAAGACATTTTATCAAATGAAGCATTTCGTAAATGTAGCCAAATATCAAAGGCTGATCTATCAGTCCAAGTAACAAATTAAATAAAAAAATTTATTCCATAAACTAAATTACGAAAATGAAATACTGACAAATAGATTAAAAACTTTATTCGGACTTATGCTAGCATATTCATTGCATTATGTACAAGAGCCAAATCGCAAGTGATCTGTGTAGGCAAACAACCTTCTTTCTTCAATGCAGCCTTATTCACATGTGGAATTTTATATTTGTTGCAACCTCCGACCTTCATAATTTCTTGCATGCGTAATTGCAAAGTTAGGAAAATGTAGTCCACCTTTCTTGTAGAATATCCATCAAAAGATTTTTGAACTGCTTGAACAAGTTCTTCTACGCTCCTCGGACATACCTTACGTTGTAATGCTTGAATGGAACTGAAAAAATCGAGATTTAAAATTTTTAAATCTGGTGAGTTTGATGGTTGGCGCACTAGTCTCATATCCAAATCACTATGTGAAGCGGCCATTTGAAAGTCTGCATTGTCTGGACTGACATGGGTTCTCGCATTATCTTGTTGGATTAAGATGAAGATGGTTTTTCCTAAATCCTCTCTAGGTCACATTTTGAATTTTAGGGATAACTCTTTCAATCAAATAGACTTTCATCGTCTCTCTATTTACTGAAGTGATAGGTTTCATCTCCAAGGTCCACATATCTCTATTATTGCTTTTTCTTTGTGCTGGTTGTAAGTTTATAAACGAGAAGACCCCTATTTTTCAAGAAAAAAGTTCATTCCCTTGGTCATCAAACCTCGTACGAGCCATATACACTAGAAACATTACTTTCCCAATGAAATTTTTACTCTGACAAGTACGTAAAGGCTCCTCTTCATGAGGAAGTACATAGTAAGTTTCCTGTCATGTAAAACCGTTTTTCATCGATATGCACCAAATTGTACATATATTTAAATTTTGACTCATTAGACAAGTTATTTGGCTCTAGCATCGATATGCAAAATTGTACACGAGCTTTTTTATTTTCTTTCTTTAGATACGGTTTAATGTTGTTTGTATATCGCCGAATGAGCCTTTGCTTCATTAATCTTATCAATCTTAAATGTGGAACATTTAAAGTATCCGAAAGTGACCTTAACGTCGTCCTTTCGTGTGTAAGAATTTGCTGGACTTTAAATCAATTTGGATACTTTTTCGTCCATAATTTCTCGATTTTCTACTAGACACATCAACTACTACTAAATTTTCTTTTGATCATTTCCAAATTCGTTGCATTGTTCGTGTGTTTACTGAAAATTAAGCAGCTACCTCTTTTGTTGTGCCTCGTGTTAGTTCTTCATTGACATCTCGACAACAAAGCATGATAAATGGTTAATCTTTGCTCATTAGACAGGTTCTTTTTGCTTTCTCCCAATTGCGATGCTTGTGGATTTTCTATGAATAGAAGACAAAAATGGCACCACAAAACAATATACATTGTAAAATAAAATAGCAAATAATAATAAAAATAAAAATTATGTACTGGTTAAATCTCACAATTTCAATAATTGTGTAATTTGGAGGTCTTTATGGTTTTATGTACCTTTGAATGGATCAATACTTACAAAGATAAAAAAAGTGAGGTTTTAAAACGTTGCAGCATAGCACTTATACATCCACTGTTACTACGTTGTCTTTTATTTTCTTTGATGGTACATTATGTTGTTGGGTTATATTAAAAAGTGACATTTCTATGATTTTATTTAACAAACAACAATTATTTCGAAATCAATTAGAAAATATTATGATAACGAGCAAAGTAATTTCGATAACATTCACAAAACATTACTGTAAAAAGCATCACACAGCTTCTTCATTTCTTTAAACTTCACGAGACCACACGAAAGTTCAAATATTTGCGAATTGTTTGGTTTACCTATTGTTACTTCAGTTTGTGTTGGTTGCTGGAATCCATACATGGTTGTAACAATATGGCACTCTTAAAAAAAAAAATTAATGCTACTTTTACTATTCACAAGCTTGTTTGATTTTTTAACTAATAATTTTGTTATCTGTTCAAAAGCTTGTTACGTATATAATTGGTTGGACCAAATGACATCATTATTTCAGTTGAATCGAATTTCTTATATATGGTACACGAGATGTGGTGATCCTCACAACACCAACATATCAATTGAAAATAACACTAAAACCTTAAAGTAGAACACACTTAAAAAGAGGTTACCTATAATTTGCGTTATCCTCTGGACTTTCGGAGTTTGCTAGAGCTACATTGAAGTCGAATAAAAATTCTTCATCACCGTTTTGAGTTTTTAAGTTCCTAGCGGGGGCAACGTTCAAGTCAATAAGTATTCGTCATCTTCGATTTCATCTACTCTTGTGGAATTCATTATTTTTTGTATCATTAACTTCACTTTCGTATATGTATTTAAATGAATAAATAAATAATGGTTTTACTTTTGGCTCCATCTTCAAAAAAAATATTCACCTCCAAATTCAATTTTGATTCTTTTTCACCAAAACATCAAAATTCAACTTTTTGGAGGCAAAGATAAAATTGATTAACTGGAAGAATAAAAATTAGCATCATTTTCTCTTTCCTATCTCTATATCATCCATTTCGGCATTGATAGGAGAGACGTAGTCCATTGATAGAGAATATATAGTTATTTCTATAACTAAGGAAATCTTTAATAAAAGGAAACATAGATATTTAATGGATTGTGTATTGGGTGCATTTGTCATTTATGCTCATCCTTATTTTTTTTTTAAAATAGTGTAAAGCGACACTCTTTTTGGACTGAAGGAAGCAATTCGGTAAGTTCATATATATATATATATATATATATTGCAAGTAACTTTTTTTATTATTTCTAATCATTTTTTATGCATAATATATCAAATCTTTCATTGTCTCACAATCTTCAATTTGACATCCATATCACAAATATTATAGTGAGATATTTGATTTGAAAAAAAAATTGTTTAGCACTTAATAATATGGGTTAAATTTGAGTGTTTATTACGAATTAAAATATAATATGTGGTCTAGGCTACTACTAAAAATTAAGAAAATAATTCCCTTATAAGAAGTATAAGTTTATTTTATTTTAAAGTACAACAAATCAATTAATTTTATTTGGCATGAACTTTCAAATATTTTATTTACTTAAGTTACGTCCAGGGCAAAAATCATTGTTTAAAAAATGAAACACATACATTATTAAATTAAAGGCAAAAAGTTAACATTTAATTCTGTAAACAAGTTGTTAAATCATTACATTTGCTTATATATAGATCTTTATAATTATGATTAGTTGATCATTACATATTTTATGTGATTTATAGGCACTAAATCATAGCTAAAACAAAGCAAAAGTACGTGAATTAATTTTTCATAACCCTCGGTTTGTATGTTTGGTGAATTTCATTTATTTGTTTGTTTTGTAGCAATTTTGGTACATGAATAGATGTATTTGAAGTACTTGACAAATCACGATGAAAAAAAGATTACAAGTGATCAGGCTCAAGGAGAACCTTGGGTTGGCCACAATGAAATCGGACTGGCCTAAATTAGCAAGGAGAAAACGTAAAAAGGACTAAATAAATTGCTCAGCCGAGTAAAAGATCGAGGCGAAGAAGAGAATTGAAGTCAAAAGGTTTTGCTAGGCCAGGCAACAAAGTGTCTCAAGACATTTACTCTCCCAGTAAAGAGCAAAAGCATGTATCAATGTACGAATTTTTACGCTACTAAGACCCATATCCGATTTTCTCCCTAATTTAACCTAGATTTATGTACTCATGTAAATACCTAGACCCAATGAAGATAATCAACAAATTGCAACATTGTTCCTTTAATTTTTACATTTATGATTATATATTATTGTAATATTTTGAGTACAAAAGACACGTTGCTTAGTCTCTTTTTTAGTGAAAATGGTCAAAGTAACACTTTTTGTAACTTATATATGAAATTTATCAAGTTTGTAAAAATGTATTAGATATAGCACTTTGGTCTTTGGATGAAATGCCCCTCTGATCCAATCTGACCTTTTTGCAAAAACTGTTTGTGCAGACAGACTGTCGGCCAGCTATTTCGTGCCACCGAAAATTTCGTGTCATTTGTGTCGTGCCAATAGTTATAAATATAATGTTTATGTGTTTCGTGCCTATTATTTATGTTTCGTGCCTAATGTTTGTATACATAGTTTTGAGTCATTTTACGAAAATTCTAAAATTACTAAGAGCCTCAAATGATATCAGAGCCCTGGGTTTATTTAAGAAATCATGAACTTTATTTATTATGTTATGTATTATCCTAATGGAGGAGACATACAAATAAGATACGAATCCGAAATGTAAGTTCGAGAAGAAAAACTCTACAGGAATATTTGAGTGAAAACTCAAGTAACAGGTAATATTTCCAGATTTTGCAGTGGGAAAACAAGATTTCTTTAGAGAATTAGTCCGAAGATATGATAAGACTCTTGGAAGAACTAAGGAGCTCAGCCGCGAGCTACAACAATCTTTCAAGGTGCCAAGTTTGTATGACAGGAGAGAAGAAATCTGATGAAAGACGTTTGAACAAGAGATACATGTAGAAGGGAATACAGTTGATTTCATCTACTTCACCATCATCCATGGAAGATTTTCTACAAGGGAGATCTGGAGAAACGTCCCAACCAGTCCCCATCGGATCTCCAGAAACCCTATTTACATTTCTGGAAGAAAGAATTATGTGACCCAATTGGAAATAATTTAGTGGGGAAAATTTTGAGATCACTGATCTTAGAGAAAGCCAGAAGACTATCCAGAGTTATGGAGAGATCATCCTCAACTATCAGATGGAGATTATTGACACACTCAAGGATATTCAAAAGAGATTGGCCATCTTGGAAACCATGCAAGTACGTCTAGAAAAATGGAAGGAGGACGACTATCACAATCTTTCGGTACAGAACCTCTTTTACATTAAAAGAGTAAAGTTACCAGAGTGAAAAGGGAGCTGATGGATAGTGAAAAGATGATTAATTTTCTATAATGGAAGAACCTATCCTAATCTATATGGATAGAGTAAATTTGGACGATTTACACGACCTTGCACAATCCTTTGCGACATTAGGTCTTGCATATTTAAAAATGCAAGAAAATTCATTATCGGGGCAACAACTGGTCCCTAGAAATACACCTCGGAATCTAACCAATGCGGCGGAAAGTACGGGATCCCATGATCCACCACCAGATGTTAATATGCTACGTATTGGAGATTTTGTTGCAGGTCATAACACTGGTCATCCCGCAGGAACAAGAAGGAGAACCCAAAGGCCAAACTTCATTCAAACGTCTAATGGAAAATCTTAGTCGGATCTAATTCATCCATAAGGGTTAGTACTAAACCTGAATATAATGGAATATAAGAACAGAGAACTGCTAATCGATGAGTGGTCTTCCGCAATGCGAATTGCATCTGAAACACTTAATCTAAACAAAGAGGGATTCATCTCACTTCTAAAGATGAGCCTCGAAGGATTAGTGAAAATTTCTTGGGATGCTGCTAATCTCAAGATTAGAGAAAATGTATGTGCAGGCGAATCATTATCAGATATCATCCAAAAAATGGCCTAAGTAATCAACGATGGTTTTATTAAAATTGGTTACTTCGAAGGACCGAAGAAGAAAAAATCAGGCGATACAGGTGGGCACTTAATAACCTAGAGTTACGTGATATTTGTCATGTAGACAAGTTCGTCAAACTCTTCACGGAGTATAGATAGAAGTCAAAGTTGGAGGAACACGAGGTTACTCCATTATTCTTTGCCAAAACTCTAAGTCCATGGAAGGAAATGCTCATCAGAGAATATTAGCTACCTTCGGAGAATATACTGGACATCGTGGTAAGGAGAATGTCATTTCTCAAAATAAAGCTTGCAGAGTGGTGTTATCAAGTGGCGGTCCACAAGAATTATAAGAGACTAGAGGAATAAACAAGAGTGTTCCTCTATGTTCTGTTTAAAACGATATCCATATTGTCCTTGGAGGCCAACTATTTAGACATAAGAGGATAAAAAAGAGAAGCCATCCTTATGCTTAAAGATATGGTATCAAGAGACCTGGATCTTCATGGAGACCCAAAAAAATTTAGTCCAAACAAATAGCCCGAAGTTACAAGACGGGGCAGAGGTCAGGATCAAGTAGAAGCAGAGCGTCTTCCTCAGGCTCAAATCAAAGAAGCACGGAAAGATCATCGTCAACAAGAAGAACTTTCGGAAGAGCTCATACAAGGACTAATGAAAGTTTCAAAGATTGCAATTCATGGACATGTGGTGCTAAGGGCCACATATCAACTAATTACCTAGGCAATAAAAAAAAGAGGAGTTAGAAAGTTTGAGACAATTCCAAAGATGGAAGAAGATGTCTACTTTCAGGATCTGATTTAAATATATCAGTTCAAAGATATTCCATCAGATGAATGCACATACCAAGAAGAAAAAGATTACAATGAAGATGAGTCTTCAGAATGAGACTCAAACTAAAGACGTCTTCCGACAGGAGTCACGAGAAGATCTCTATGGATTCTTCTCACAGATGTTAATTTCTCATAGGACTCTTACGAAAATTAACAGAGAAGACCCTAAACTCCAAATCTATGATGGGTTTACCGTTGGGATATTGGACAAATCTTTGGGATATTTCCTAAACAATAGAAATCATCGCATCATCTACAAAGTCACGGCAGGGGAAATCACAATTCCAAGGGAGCTGATAGGTAATGTGATGGAAATGCAACTAGTTCCAATGAGAGAGATCGGAGAGGAACTCAACATAATGAATAGAGAGATTGCTCAGAATATGCAATCGATCCATATCAAACAAGCAGTCAAAGAAGGAATTGATTCTCCGATTGATATCTTTATCTTCGACAAGAGAATCAAGAATTTTGAGATGCAAGTTTGGGAGGGATCTCAGGCAATCTTTATCCCGGTAAATTGGTGTCCTATATTTATCTAAAGATTGCCTATAACTTGGCAGATCGAGATTTTATTAGAGTTCTAACCCTTCATCAAGATTTCAAGAACAAGAAATTGATGAAAAAAGGGAATAGATCATGCTCAATTACCTGCAGTATTTCGCATGCACTTTTCAATACCCACCATTAAAAATTATTAGTAGGAAAAGAGGTCATCGAAATACCAGATATCTTTGAACAAGTTACACGTGCAGTTTGTACGAAGATTATGAAGTTACCGCCAATCCATAAAATGGATATGTGGAATGCGGATCAATCTATCATGACTAGAACAACAAGTCAGAGGTTCGAACCAAGAAGAGCCTATTTTCATGATAGTACATTTATGTGTCAAAGCTGGGAAAAGAGACCCATCTCACAAGATAAGTTGGAGCTAGAAAAGTTCACAAGCAAAGGGGAATTAAAATGTCCAGAAGGGTGGAGGGAAGTAGAAATAATATTTTATATCACTCAAAAGGATAATATATTTCCTTGTGATGTCTTGTATTACAACAACATTCACTGGGGAGATATGAAGGACTCCTCCAGTTAGGAGAGAACGAGTTGATAATCCAAGGAATAGCAGGACGAGATAAGGAGCATCTTATTCTTGGAATAGAATTTCTCGAGGATCATAGACATTGGGAAAGATGACTAAATAGAATAGTATACACGGTGGGGGCATAGACAATATTAGATTCAATTATATACTTGTTGCACTTTACAAGCTTTGATGGCTACTAGTCCATTCTCTATATACATCTCTATCGGGATGTTATATGAAAAATATCAAGTAGAATATTTCACAGCTGATTCAGGCGCAAGAATATGCTCTAGCAAGCCAGAAGTCTTTCCTACATAAATTGGAGAAGATCTACCGACTATTGCAGAAAGAGATTTCTCGAAAATTATTCTTATCCTCAAAAGAGGGATCAAACATGCAAAAAATAATGATGGAGGAGTGGGAGATACCCCATGGTATAAGGTCAAGAATCCACCAATTTATTTCCATGATACCGGTGCAGATATTATGGTAGAAAATAATTTCCTACAGACATTTAAGCGATCCACTCAAGAAAATGAAACAAGAAAGCTTATATTCACAACCCAATGTTATCATAAGATTATTGTTCAGAGATTAAGGGAGGCATTTCAAAGAAAAATGCTCATTAATTTTCGCAGCAAGCGTGGTGATGAAGGAAAACTGACTCCCCCAAATATGAAAGATCATTGAAGATACAGAGATGCACTCCTGCAACATCGAGCCAAATCACACGGGGGAGATATGGATGAACGAATGGCAAAGGAGACAATCTAATTCCTCAAGATATCTATGGAGTTTGGTCCACAACTTGATATCACCCTTGAAGAGTAAATATGATTAGAAGATGTCAAGAAGAAGATATATAGGAATTTCAGTGAAGATCCTCTGGCATGGTGGAACAAGAATGGACTCAAAATATCTTTAAAGGTGGAAGCCGGAAATGAAAATGAGTTTGTTAGATACAAACCAATCCTTATAAATCAAGCAGATTATGAGGATATGAAGATAATGCTTAAGGAATATTTGGACCTTATGTTGATATCGGCAGGAGTCTCTACATATAGTAGCCCAAGAATTCTGGTAAGAAACCATGGAGAAATGAAGAGAGGAAAGCCAAGGTTGGTGATCAATTACAAAGGAATCAACAACATCTTGGAATTCGACGGATACTATATTTTGAGCAGAGAACACCCGGTAAACTGCATCAAGAATGCAACAGTATTCTCTAAATTTGATTGTAAATCTGGTTCTACCAGATAAAGATGGAAGATGTCATCAAGAAGTATATGGTGTTTTCTACACCACAAGGCCATTATATTTGGAACGTGATGCCGATGGGATTATCAAATGCACCCCAGATGTATCAAAGGTAAATGAATAATCTTTTGAAGATTATCTTAGATTCATGTTCGTGTATGTCGATGATATACTCATTACCTCAAGGAATATGAAGGAACATATCAAACGTTTGGAAATCTTTTCAGAAGTTTGTCATAAAGAAAGATTGGTGCTATCAGAAAAGAAAGCAGTGATCGCCACAAGACGGATCGGGTTCCTTGGGATCGAGATTGATGATTCCGGAATTATCCTTCAGAAACATATTGTGGAGAAGATGCAAGGATTTTCGGAAGACCTCAAAGACAAGAAGCAACTTCAAAGTTTTCTTGAAGTTGTTGGTACACGTGTTTCGTGCACGCACTTTAGGGCATTTTTAGTGTCATTTTAGTGTCAATAATGTGCATAATCACGTGTATTTAGTGCTTTTATACTCTCATGGGCAAAATAATGCGTTTGTGCTATTTTTGTGTTAAGACAGGTGAAAAAGGGTCGAAAAAGAACATCAAATGACCGCGGAGTCGAGGGATCGATCGAGGCAACAAAAGGAAGGGCTAACTGAAGATCTCGGCCGAGACAGGATGCAAATCTCGACCGAGATGAGTCTCCAGGGGATTTAATGAAGAATAGCAAAATTGCAAATCTAGGCCGAGACAGATTTTGCATCTAGGCCGAGATGGAAATCTAGGCCGAGACAGATAATGCGTCTAGGCCGAGATGAGTCTGCAGGGGATTTCAGAAATTCCAGAAATGGAGATCTCGGCCGAGATGCAATCCAATCTCGGCCGAGATGAGTCAAATCCTAAAAATTCCAAATTTCCTCTTTTCACGTCTCGGCCGAGATGCCACCCAATCTCGGCCGAGATCAGCCTTCGACCCACCAGCTGAAAATCTCTTTTTCACGTCTCGGCCGAGACACACTTGCATCTCGGCCGAGATTCCTTACCCTGTTTTAAAATCTTGAATGCGATTTTACCTATTTTTTTACTAGCATTTTCCCCCCTTATATATATCTCCTCCCAATCGAATTTAACCTAACCTAGAACCCATCCCCCTCACATAATCAGCCACTTTTCTCCATTGGAAGCAAGGGAATGGAAGGGGGGATCTTCAACCCTAACTTTTGGTTCTTTCTATCCTATTTTCATGTTTTCTTTAATCTTCTGTTATTTTATCTTTGTATTAGGTAAAATGGGTGACTAGCACCCTTTGTTCACTCTTGATTATTGTGGAACCTTGAGTTCAAGACATTTATGTGATTATTACGATTAATGTTACCGAAAACATTGTGTATTCAAGTGTTTTGTGTTATTTGCTGTTATTGAGTCACATTTATGAATTGATTATTGGATTGATCACCCTTTAAGGAATTTGTGAATGTGTTGCTAGAATAGGAGATCACTATCCGTAATTGTAGGATTTCCGATTCCCGTGTAGCAAACAATAGTTATTTATTGGTGATAACACAAAGTTCAACCACTAAAACCGAGCTTGCGAGTTTTATGTTGAATTTATCTCGTTGTCCTAGTGTTTAATGCATTTGGTTATTGAATCTAAGAGAGCTTGTTCGAGGATTCGATTAAACTGAATAAGGTTAGTCGAAGGGCTTGTTTTGATTAACTAAAATTAAGGGATAACAAGGCTATTGGAGCTTGTTAATAGTCTTGAGATAAGGGCTAGAATCACAATTGAATAGGGCATTAACAATAGTTGCATAAATCGTCCAAGACCTCGGTGAAACATGATCAAGGGTGAATCGTTTTGTTATTTAAAAACCAAAAACCTATAAAAATCTCTTTATTTGTCTTTGTTTATTTAGGTGTTAGTTGTTATTTCATTAAAATCCCCCCCCCCCCCACTTCTTTATTGTTTTCTAGCTCATCTACATTATATTTCTTGTTAATAATAACTTAATACATAAAAGTAAAATTGTTCGACCGTTCCTCGTGGGATCGACCCTTACTTGCCACTCTACTAGTTAGAGTAGTAGGATAAGGTATAGTGTATTCTTCATACACAATTTAATTTGGTAGTGGGAAACGACGCTACCAAATTTTGGCGCCGTTGCCGGGGAATGGTTTAGAACGATTTTGTTTTATGTGTTAAGCGTTAGTTTTATTACATAGCTAGTTTTTTTTTTTTTTTTTTTTTGTTTATATAAAGAGCATCCGTCGAGCCAACGACGTTAAATAAAGGCGCTTGTCGGGAGGCAACCCGACGTTTATTGCTTTTCGTATATTCAATTTCGTAGTTTAGGTTGCTTATTTATATTTAGATATTGTCTTATTATCTTCTTTTAGAGTGCAGAGACTATAATGATGAGGAACCGACCAATCCGTGAAATTCAAGGAGATAGCACCAAATGGGATTGAAGAAGCCCAAAAATCACTGTGAGTTAGGACACCAATTCGTACCCTTTCTTCCTCACAAACTTTGGTTTTTAACCAAGTTTGGGGAAGTCTTGGTAGGTGTACGTATTGGCAGCCCAAGAGTTTAACTTTCCATATGCTACTCTATTGTCTTTTGGACTTATTAGACTTGAAATGGTTTGGTATCTTTGTACGGATTAGTCTGTTGCATTTTTAATAAATTGTAAAGTGGTGAATAATATGGTTAAATTCGGTGAGCTCGAGAAAGCAATTGGATGAGTTTAGGAAAGAAAAATGTGGCATTGATTAATGATGAAAAATTTTGACAAATATTTTTGAAAGAAGCACATGGTAGAGTATGATAGACTTGTTGAAACAAAATTGAACATACACTCAAAACTTTTGATCAAAATTGCAGCCGAGTGAGTTTTTGAGCCTTAGAAGATACTTCCATCTTTGGAGTAATTTAAACTTTCTTTCGGTGTGAAATTCATTGAGTGCATTTAGTTGTCTCTAGAACTTGCCATAATTCTCTATTTTGCATGTGTCGGTGCATTGTGTGACATTGAAAATGATCTTAGGCAATTCTTGACTTGAGCCTATTTTCAAGCTTGAAAATACTTCCTTTGTACCAAATTTGATATTGTCTCTAGTTGAGCCCCTTGAGCTTTTAGCCTCTTATTTGACAGCCCAACTCTACAAGCCAAGTACCTTTCGATTTAGCCTTTGACCTTAATTGGACTATTTGAGTATGAGGTAGGCGGTTGGAAGGTAGTCGGGTAAATTTGGGATTGAGAGGGGTGAACTATTGGGAATATTGAAGGGTGGAAGGAATTGAAACAATAGGCAAAGAATCAAGAATACTAGTCCTCTCCAATTTTTGTTTAAAAAAAAAAAAAAAAAAGTCGAAAAATCAGAAAAACAAAAGAAAAAGCTAGTTGTATATACTCAATTGTTGCTTTTGATTTGGAGAGGCTAGTAATATAAATGCCTTTTGATAGATGTTCTCAAAGTTGTAAAAATTCAAATGAAAATACACTCCAAGGGAGAATTGAGAAAGCAATTAGGTTGTGGACTTTGTGGTAAGGGAAAGAAACCAATTTTTGGGATTGGTTTACTAAGGAAGTAAAGAGTGAGGTAGAGTGATTGTTGTTTGAGGGGTAGATGAGATTAGCTAACTCATTTAGTCCGTTTTATAGTCACTTATACCAGAAATTTTCCCACCTTACCCCAAGCCAACATTACAACCTATTAAAGACCTTTTTTAATCTTTGTCACACACGTCGGTATACATCGAAGTTTAGATGATTGGCAAGCTTATGGTAGGCATTTTATGCACTTCAATGTGAGCGTATACACTTCCCTTTTGATACACTTGAGAGTCGAGAGATACACTCACCATGTGAGGATCTTGAGTTGAGAGTGTTATGTCTCGAGAGTAGTGGATCTAGTCTATCACATATGCTTGATTTTATCATGATCGCTTACTCTTTCTTATGAAAATTCTGAAATCAAATGCCACTAAACTTTGCCCTAAACACGTATCCTTTTGTCTTTCTCTTTATTGTTCGGGACGAACAAGTTTTAAGTTTGGGGAGATTTGGTACACGTGTTTCGTGCACGCACTTTAGGGCATTTTTAGTGTCATTTTAGTGTCAATAATGTGCATAATCACGTGTATTTAGTGCTTTTATACTCTCATGGGCAAAATAATGCGTTTGTGCTATTTTTGTGTTAAGACAGGTGAAAAAGGGTCGAAAAAGAACATCAAATGACCGCGGAGTCGAGGGATCGATCGAGGCAACAAAAGGAAGGGCTAACTGAAGATCTCGGCCGAGACAGGATGCAAATCTCGGCCGAGATGAGTCTCCAGGGGATTTCATGAAGAATAGCAAAATTGCAAATCTAGGCCGAGACAGATTTTGCATCTAGGCCGAGATGGAAATCTAGGCCGAGACAGATAATGCGTCTAGGCCGAGATGAGTCTGCAGGGGATTTCAGAAATTCCAGAAATGGAGATCTCGGCCGAGATGCAATCCAATCTCGGCCGAGATGAGTCAAATCCTAAAAATTCCAAATTTCCTCTTTTCACGTCTCGGCCGAGATGCCACCCAATCTCGGCCGAGATCAGCCTTCGACCCACCAGCTGAAAATCTCTTTTTCACGTCTCGGCCGAGACACACTTGCATCTCGGCCGAGATTCCTTACCCTGTTTTAAAATCTTGAATGCGATTTTACCTATTTTTTTACTAGCATTTTCCCCCCTTATATATATCTCCTCCCAATCGAATTTAACCTAACCTAGAACCCATCCCCCTCACATAATCAGCCACTTTTCTCCATTGGAAGCAAGGGAATGGAAGGGGGGATCTTCAACCCTAACTTTTGGTTCTTTCTATCCTATTTTCATGTTTTCTTTAATCTTCTGTTATTTTATCTTTGTATTAGGTAAAATGGCTGACTAGCACCCTTTGTTCACTCTTGATTATTGTGGAACCTTGAGTTCAAGACATTTATGTGATTATTACGATTAATGTTACCGAAAACATTGTGTATTCAAGTGTTTTGTGTTATTTGCTGTTATTGAGTCACATTTATGAATTGATTATTGGATTGATCACCCTTTAAGGAATTTGTGAATGTGTTGCTAGAATAGGAGATCACTATCCGTAATTGTAGGATTTCCGATTCCCGTGTAGCAAACAATAGTTATTTATTGGTGATAACACAAAGTTCAACCACTAAAACCGAGCTTGCGAGTTTTATGTTGAATTTATCTCGTTGTCCTAGTGTTTAATGCATTTGGTTATTGAATCTAAGAGAGCTTGTTCGAGGATTCGATTAAACTGAATAGGGTTAGTCGAAGGGCTTGTTTTGATTAACTAAAATTAAGGGATAACAAGGCTATTGGAGCTTGTTAATAGTCTTGAGATAAGGGCTAGAATCACAATTGAATAGGGCATTAACAATAGTTGCATAAATCGTCCAAGACCTCGGTGAAACATGATCAAGGGTGAATCGTTTTGTTATTTAAAAACCAAAAACCTATAAAAATCTCTTTATTTGTCTTTGTTTATTTAGGTGTTAGTTGTTATTTCATTAAAATCCCCCCCCCCCCCCCACTTCTTTATTGTTTTCTAGCTCATCTACATTATATTTCTTGTTAATAATAACTTAATACATAAAAGTAAAATTGTTCGACCGTTCCTCGTGGGATCGACCCTTACTTGCCACTCTACTAGTTAGAGTAGTAGGATAAGGTATAGTGTATTCTTCATACACAATTTAATTTGGTAGTGGGAAACGACGCTACCAAATTTTGGCGCCGTTGCCGGGGAATGGTTTAGAACGATTTTGTTTTATGTGTTAAGCGTTAGTTTTATTACATAGCTAGTTTTTTTTTTTTTTTTTTTTTTTGTTTATATAAAGAGCATCCGTCGAGCCAACGACGTTAAATAAAGGCGCTTGTCGGGAGGCAACCCGACGTTTATTGCTTTTCGTATATTCAATTTCGTAGTTTAGGTTGCTTATTTATATTTAGATATTGTCTTATTATCTTCTTTTAGAGTGCAGAGACTATAATGATGAGGAACCGACCAATCCGTGAAATTCAAGGAGATAGCACCAAATGGGATTGAAGAAGCCCAAAAATCACTGTGAGTTAGGACACCAATTCGTACCCTTTCTTCCTCACAAACTTTGGTTTTTAACCAAGTTTGGGGAAGTCTTGGTAGGTGTACGTATTGGCAGCCCAAGAGTTTAACTTTCCATATGCTACTCTATTGTCTTTTGGACTTATTAGACTTGAAATGGTTTGGTATCTTTGTACGGATTAGTCTGTTGCATTTTTAATAAATTGTAAAGTGGTGAATAATATGGTTAAATTCGGTGAGCTCGAGAAAGCAATTGGATGAGTTTAGGAAAGAAAAATGTGGCATTGATTAATGATGAAAAATTTTGACAAATATTTTTGAAAGAAGCACATGGTAGAGTATGATAGACTTGTTGAAACAAAATTGAACATACACTCAAAACTTTTGATCAAAATTGCAGCCGAGTGAGTTTTTGAGCCTTAGAAGATACTTCCATCTTTGGAGTAATTTAAACTTTCTTTCGGTGTGAAATTCATTGAGTGCATTTAGTTGTCTCTAGAACTTGCCATAATTCTCTATTTTGCATGTGTCGGTGCATTGTGTGACATTGAAAATGATCTTAGGCAATTCTTGACTTGAGCCTATTTTCAAGCTTGAAAATACTTCCTTTGTACCAAATTTGATATTGTCTCTAGTTGAGCCCCTTGAGCTTTTAGCCTCTTATTTGACAGCCCAACTCTACAAGCCAAGTACCTTTCGATTTAGCCTTTGACCTTAATTGGACTATTTGAGTATGAGGTAGGCGGTTGGAAGGTAGTCGGGTAAATTTGGGATTGAGAGGGGTGAACTATTGGGAATATTGAAGGGTGGAAGGAATTGAAACAATAGGCAAAGAATCAAGAATACTAGTCCTCTCCAATTTTTGTTTAAAAAAAAAAAAAAAAAGTCGAAAAATCAGAAAAACAAAAGAAAAAGCTAGTTGTATATACTCAATTGTTGCTTTTGATTTGGAGAGGCTAGTAATATAAATGCCTTTTGATAGATGTTCTCAAAGTTGTAAAAATTCAAATGAAAATACACTCCAAGGGAGAATTGAGAAAGCAATTAGGTTGTGGACTTTGTGGTAAGGGAAAGAAACCAATTTTTGGGATTGGTTTACTAAGGAAGTAAAGAGTGAGGTAGAGTGATTGTTGTTTGAGGGGTAGATGAGATTAGCTAACTCATTTAGTCCGTTTTATAGTCACTTATACCAGAAATTTTCCCACCTTACCCCAAGCCAACATTACAACCTATTAAAGACCTTTTTTAATCTTTGTCACACACGTCGGTATACATCGAAGTTTAGATGATTGGCAAGCTTATGGTAGGCATTTTATGCACTTCAATGTGAGCGTATACACTTCCCTTTTGATACACTTGAGAGTCGAGAGATACACTCACCATGTGAGGATCTTGAGTTGAGAGTGTTATGTCTCGAGAGTAGTGGATCTAGTCTATCACATATGCTTGATTTTATCATGATCGCTTACTCTTTCTTATGAAAATTCTGAAATCAAATGCCACTAAACTTTGCCCTAAACACGTATCCTTTTGTCTTTCTCTTTATTGTTCGGGACGAACAAGTTTTAAGTTTGGGGAGATTTGGTACACGTGTTTCGTACACGCACTTTAGGGCATTTTTAGTGTCATTTTAGTGTCAATAATGTGCATAATCACGTGTATTTAGTGCTTTTATACTCTCATGGGCAAAATAATGCGTTTGTGCTATTTTTGTGTTAAGACAGGTGAAAAAGGGTCGAAAAAGAACATCAAATGACCGCGGAGTCGAGGGATCGATCGAGGCAACAAAAGGAAGGGCTAACTGAAGATCTCGGCCGAGACAGGATGCAAATCTCGGCCGAGATGAGTCTCCAGGGGATTTAATGAAGAATAGCAAAATTGCAAATCTAGGCCGAGACAGATTTTGCATCTAGGCCGAGATGGAAATCTAGGCCGAGACAGATAATGCGTCTAGGCCGAGATGAGTCTGCAGGGGATTTCAGAAATTCCAGAAATGGAGATCTCGGCCGAGATGCAATCCAATCTCGGCCGAGATGAGTCAAATCCTAAAAATTCCAAATTTCCTCTTTTCACGTCTCGGCCGAGATGCCACACAATCTCGGCCGAGATCAGCCTTCGACCCACCAGCTGAAAATCTCTTTTTCACGTCTCGGCCGAGACACACTTGCATCTCGGCCGAGATTCCTTACCCTGTTTTAAAATCTTGAATGCGATTTTACCTATTTTTTTACTAGCATTTTCCCCCCTTATATATATCTCCTCCCAATCGAATTTAACCTAACCTAGAACCCATCCCCCTCACATAATCAGCCACTTTTCTCCATTGGAAGCAAGGGAATGGAAGGGGGGATCTTCAACCCTAACTTTTGGTTCTTTCTATCCTATTTTCATGTTTTCTTTAATCTTCTGTTATTTTATCTTTGTATTAGGTAAAATGGGTGACTAGCACCCTTTGTTCACTCTTGATTATTGTGGAACCTTGAGTTCAAGACATTTATGTGATTATTACGATTAATGTTACCGAAAACATTGTGTATTCAAGTGTTTTGTGTTATTTGCTGTTATTGAGTCACATTTATGAATTGATTATTGGATTGATCACCCTTTAAGGAATTTGTGAATGTGTTGCTAGAATAGGAGATCACTATCCGTAATTGTAGGATTTCCGATTCCCGTGTAGCAAACAATAGTTATTTATTGGTGATAACACAAAGTTCAACCACTAAAACCGAGCTTGCGAGTTTTATGTTGAATTTATCTCGTTGTCCTAGTGTTTAATGCATTTGGTTATTGAATCTAAGAGAGCTTGTTCGAGGATTCGATTAAACTGAATAGGGTTAGTCGAAGGGCTTGTTTTGATTAACTAAAATTAAGGGATAACAAGGCTATTGGAGCTTGTTAATAGTCTTGAGATAAGGGCTAGAATCACAATTGAATAGGGCATTAACAATAGTTGCATAAATCGTCCAAGACCTCGGTGAAACATGATCAAGGGTGAATCGTTTTGTTATTTAAAAACCAAAAACCTATAAAAATCTCTTTATTTGTCTTTGTTTATTTAGGTGTTAGTTGTTATTTCATTAAAATCCCCCCCCCCCCCCCCACTTCTTTATTGTTTTCTAGCTCATCTACATTATATTTCTTGTTAATAATAACTTAATACATAAAAGTAAAATTGTTCGACCGTTCCTCGTGGGATCGACCCTTACTTGCCACTCTACTAGTTAGAGTAGTAGGATAAGGTATAGTGTATTCTTCATACACAATTTAATTTGGTAGTGGGAAACGACGCTACCAAATTTTGGCGCCGTTGCCGGGGAATGGTTTAGAACGATTTTGTTTTATGTGTTAAGCGTTAGTTTTATTACATAGCTAGTTTTTTTTTTTTTTTTTTTTTTGTTTATATAAAGAGCATCCGTCGAGCCAACGACGTTAAATAAAGGCGCTTGTCGGGAGGCAACCCGACGTTTATTGCTTTTCGTATATTCAATTTCGTAGTTTAGGTTGCTTATTTATATTTAGATATTGTCTTATTATCTTCTTTTAGAGTGCAGAGACTATAATGATGAGGAACCGACCAATCCGTGAAATTCAAGGAGATAGCACCAAATGGGATTGAAGAAGCCCAAAAATCACTGTGAGTTAGGACACCAATTCGTACCCTTTCTTCCTCACAAACTTTGGTTTTTAACCAAGTTTGGGGAAGTCTTGGTAGGTGTACGTATTGGCAGCCCAAGAGTTTAACTTTCCATATGCTACTCTATTGTCTTTTGGACTTATTAGACTTGAAATGGTTTGGTATCTTTGTACGGATTAGTCTGTTGCATTTTTAATAAATTGTAAAGTGGTGAATAATATGGTTAAATTCGGTGAGCTCGAGAAAGCAATTGGATGAGTTTAGGAAAGAAAAATGTGGCATTGATTAATGATGAAAAATTTTGACAAATATTTTTGAAAGAAGCACATGGTAGAGTATGATAGACTTGTTGAAACAAAATTGAACATACACTCAAAACTTTTGATCAAAATTGCAGCCGAGTGAGTTTTTGAGCCTTAGAAGATACTTCCATCTTTGGAGTAATTTAAACTTTCTTTCGGTGTGAAATTCATTGAGTGCATTTAGTTGTCTCTAGAACTTGCCATAATTCTCTATTTTGCATGTGTCGGTGCATTGTGTGACATTGAAAATGATCTTAGGCAATTCTTGACTTGAGCCTATTTTCAAGCTTGAAAATACTTCCTTTGTACCAAATTTGATATTGTCTCTAGTTGAGCCCCTTGAGCTTTTAGCCTCTTATTTGACAGCCCAACTCTACAAGCCAAGTACCTTTCGATTTAGCCTTTGACCTTAATTGGACTATTTGAGTATGAGGTAGGCGGTTGGAAGGTAGTCGGGTAAATTTGGGATTGAGAGGGGTGAACTATTGGGAATATTGAAGGGTGGAAGGAATTGAAACAATAGGCAAAGAATCAAGAATACTAGTCCTCTCCAATTTTTGTTTAAAAAAAAAAAAAAAAGTCGAAAAATCAGAAAAACAAAAGAAAAAGCTAGTTGTATATACTCAATTGTTGCTTTTGATTTGGAGAGGCTAGTAATATAAATGCCTTTTGATAGATGTTCTCAAAGTTGTAAAAATTCAAATGAAAATACACTCCAAGGGAGAATTGAGAAAGCAATTAGGTTGTGGACTTTGTGGTAAGGGGAAGAAACCAATTTTTGGGATTGGTTTACTAAGGAAGTAAAGAGTGAGGTAGAGTGATTGTTGTTTGAGGGGTAGATGAGATTAGCTAACTCATTTAGTCCGTTTTATAGTCACTTATACCAGAAATTTTCCCACCTTACCCTAAGCCAACATTACAACCTATTAAAGACCTTTTTTAATCTTTGTCACACACGTCGGTATACATCGAAGTTTAGATGATTGGCAAGCTTATGGTAGGCATTTTATGCACTTCAATGTGAGCGTATACACTTCCCTTTTGATACACTTGAGAGTCGAGAGATACACTCACCATGTGAGGATCTTGAGTTGAGAGTGTTATGTCTCGAGAGTAGTGGATCTAGTCTATCACATATGCTTGATTTTATCATGATCGCTTACTCTTTCTTATGAAAATTCTGAAATCAAATGCCACTAAACTTTGCCCTAAACACGTATCCTTTTGTCTTTCTCTTTATTGTTCGGGACGAACAAGTTTTAAGTTTGGGGAGATTTGGTACACGTGTTTCGTACACGCACTTTAGGGCATTTTTAGTGTCATTTTAGTGTCAATAATGTGCATAATCACGTGTATTTAGTGCTTTTATACTCTCATGGGCAAAATAATGCGTTTGTGCTATTTTTGTGTTAAGACAGGTGAAAAAGGGTCGAAAAAGAACATCAAATGACCGCGGAGTCGAGGGATCGATCGAGGCAACAAAAGGAAGGGCTAACTGAAGATCTCGGCCGAGACAGGATGCAAATCTCGGCCGAGATGAGTCTCCAGGGGATTTAATGAAGAATAGCAAAATTGCAAATCTAGGCCGAGACAGATTTTGCATCTAGGCCGAGATGGAAATCTAGGCCGAGACAGATAATGCGTCTAGGCCGAGATGAGTCTGCAGGGGATTTCAGAAATTCCAGAAATGGAGATCTCGGCCGAGATGCAATCCAATCTCGGCCGAGATGAGTCAAATCCTAAAAATTCTAAATTTCCTCTTTTCACGTCTCGGCCGAGATGCAACCCAATCTCGGCCGAGATCAGCCTTCGACCCACCAGCTGAAAATCTCTTTTTCACGTCTCGGCCGAGACACACTTGCATCTCGGCCGAGATTCCTTACCCTGTTTTAAAATCTTGAATGTTATTTTGCCTATTTTTTTACTAGCATTTTTCCCCCTTATATATATCTCTTCCTATTCGAATTTAACCTAACCTAGAACCCATCCCCCTCACATAATCAGCCACTTTTCTCCATTGGAAGCAAGGGAATGGAAGGGGGGATCTTCAACCCTAACTTTTGGTTCTTTCTATCCTATTTTCATGTTTTCTTTAATTTTCTGTTATTTTATCTTTGTATTAGGTAAAATGGGTGACTAGCACCCTTTGTTCACTCTTGATTATTGTGGAACCTTGAGTTCAAGACATTTATGTGATTATTACGGTTAATGTTACCGAAAACATTGTGTATTCAAGTGTTTTGTGTTATTTGCTGTTACTGAGTCACATTTATGAATTGATTATTGGATTGATCACCCTTTAAGGAATTTGTGAATGTGTTGCTAGAATAGGAGATCACTATCCGTAATTGTAGGATTTCCGATTCCCGTGTAGCAAACAATAGTTATTTATTGGTGATAACACAAAGTTCAACCACTAAAACCGAGCTTGCGAGTTTTATGTTGAATTTATCTCGTTGTCCTAGTGTTTAATGCATTTGGTTATTGAATCTAAGAGAGCTTGTTCGAGGATTCGATTAAACTGAATAGGGTTAGTCGAATAGCTTGTTTTGATTAACTAAAATTAAGGGATAACAAGGCTATTGGAGCTTGTTAATAGTCTTGAGATAAGGGCTAGAATCACAATTGAATAGGGCATTAACAATAGTTGCATAAATCGTCCAAGACCTCGGTGAAACATGATCAAGGGTGAATCGTTTTGTTATTTAAAAACCAAAAACCTATAAAAATCTCTTTATTTGTCTTTGTTTATTTAGGTGTTAGTTGTTATTTCATTAAAATTCCCCCCCACTTCTTTATTGTTTTCTAGCTCATCTACATTATATTTCTTGTTAATAATAGCTTAATACATAAAAGTAAAATTGTTCGACCGTTCCTCGTGGGATCGACCCTTACTTGCCACTCTACTAGTTAGAGTAGTAGGATAAGGTATAGTGTATTCTTCATACACAATTTAATTTGGTAGTGGGAAACGACGCTACCAAATTTTGCGCCGTTACCGGGGAATGGTTTAGAACGATTTTGTTTTATGTGTTAAGCGTTAGTTTTATTACATAGCTAGTTTTTTTTTTTTTTTTATATAAAGAGCATCCGTCGAGCCAACGACGTTAAACAAAGGCGCTTGTCGGGAGGCAACCCGACGTTTATTGCTTTTCGTATATTCAATTTCGTAGTTTAGGTTGCTTATTTATATTTAGATATTGTCTTATTATCTTCTTTTAGAGTGCAGAGACTATGATGATGAGGAACCGACCAATCCGTGAAATTCAAGGAGATAGCACCAAATGGGATTGAAGAAGCCCAAAAATCACTGTGAGTTAGGACACCAATTCGTACCCTTTCTTCCTCACAAACTTTGGTTTTTAACCAAGTTTGGGGAAGTCTTGGTAGGTGTACGTATTGGCAGCCCAAGAGTTTAACTTTCCATATGCTACTCTATTGTCTTTTGGACTTATTAGACTTGAAATGGTTTGGTATCTTTGTATGGATTAGTCTGTTGCATTTTTAATAAATTGTAAAGTGGTGAATAATATGGTTAAATTCGGTGAGCTCGAGAAATCAATTGGATGAGTTTAGGAAAGAAAAATGTGGCATTGATTAATGATGAAAAATTTTGACAAATATTTTTGAAAGAAGCACATGGTAGAGTATGATAGACTTGTTGAAACAAAATTGAACATACACTCAAAACTTTTGATCAAAATTGCAGCCGAGTGAGTTTTTGAGCCTTAGAAGATACTTCCATCTTTGGAGTAATTTAAACTTTCTTTCGGTGTGAAATTCATTGAGTGCATTTAGTTGTCTCTAGAACTTGCCATAATTCTCTATTTTGCATGTGTCGGTGCATTGTGTGACATTGAAAATGATCTTAGGCAATTCTTGACTTGAGCCTATTTTCAAGCTTGAAAATACTTCCTTTGTACCAAATTTGATATTGTCTCTAGTTGAGCCCCTTGAGCTTTTAGCCTCTTATTTGACAACCCAACTCTACAAGCCAAGTACCTTTCGATTTAGCCTTTGACCTTAATTGGACTATTTGAGTATGAGGTAGGCGGTTGGAAGGTAGTCGGGTAAATTTGGGATTGAGAGGGGTGAACTATTGGGAATATTGAAGGGTGGAAGGAATTGAAACAATAGGCAAAGAATCAAGAATACTAGTCCTCTCCAATTTTTGTTTAAAAAAAAAAAAAAAAAAGTCGAAAAATCAGAAAAACAAAAGAAAAAGCTAGTTGTATATACTCAATTGTTGCTTTTGATTTGGAGAGGCTAGTAATATAAATGCCTTTTGATAGATGTTCTCAAAGTTGTAAAAATTCAAAAGAAAATACACTCCAAGGGAGAATTGAGAAAGCAATTAGGTTGTGGACTTTGTGGTAAGGGGAAGAAACCAATTTTTGGGATTGGTTTACTAAGGAAATAAAGAGTGAGGTAGAGTGATTGTTGTTTGAGGGGTAGATGAGATTAGCTAACTCATTTAGTCCGTTTTATAGTCACTTATACCAGAAATTTTCCCACCTTACCCCAAGCCAACATTACAACCTATTAAAGACCTTTTTTATTCTTTGTCACACACGTCGGTATACATCGAAGTTTAGATGATTGGCAAGCTTATGGTAGGCATTTTATGCACTTCAATGTGAGCGTATACACTTCCCTTTTGATACACTTGAGAGTCGAGAGATACACTCACCATGTGAGGATCTTAAGTTGAGAGTGTTATGTCTCGAGAGTAGTGGATCTAGTCTATCACATATGCTTGCTTTTATCATGATCGCTTACTCTTTCTTATGAAAATTCTGAAATCAAATGCCACTAAACTTTGCCCTAAACACGTATCCTTTTGTCTTTCTCTTTATTGTTCGGGACGAACAAGTTTTAAGTTTGGGGAGATTTGGTATACGTGTTTCGTGCACGCACTTTAGGGCATTTTTAGTGTCATTTTAGTGTCAATAATGTGCATAATCACGTGTATTTAGTGCTTTTATACTCTCATGGGCAAAATAATGCGTTTGTGCTATTTTTGTGTTAAGACAGGTGAAAAAGGGTCGAAAAAGAACATCAAATGACCGCGGAGTCGAGGGATCGATCGAGGCAACAAAAGGAAGGGCTAACTGAAGATCTCGGCCGAGACATGATGCAAATCTCGGCCGAGATGAGTCTCCAGGGGATTTCATGAAGAATAGCAAAATTGCAAATCTAGGCCGAGACAGATTTTGCATCTAGGCCGAGATGGAAATCTAGGCCGAGACAGATAATGCGTCTAGGCCGAGATGAGTCTGCAGGGGATTTCAGAAATTCCAGAAATGGAGATCTCGGCCGAGATGCAATCCAATCTCGGCCGAGATGAGTCAAATCCTAAAAATTCCAAATTTCCTCTTTTCACGTCTCGGCCGAGATGCAACCCAATCTCGGCCGAGATCAGCCTTCGACCCACCAGCTGAAAATCTCTTTTTCACGTCTCGACCGAGACACACTTGCATCTCGGCCGAGATTCCTTACCCTGTTTTAAAATCTTGAATGCGATTTTGCCTATTTTTTTACTAGCATTTTTCCCCCTTATATATATCTCTTCCCATTCGAATTTAACCTAACCTAGAACCCATCCCCCTCACATAATCAGCCACTTTTCTCCATTAGAAGCAAGGGAATGGAAGGGGGGATCTTCAACCCTAACTTTTGGTTCTTTCTATCCTATTTTCATGTTTTCTTTAATTTTCTGTTATTTTATCTTTGTATTAGGTAAAATGGGTGACTAGCACCCTTGTTCACTCTTGATTATTGTGGAACCTTGAGTTCAAGACATTTATGTGATTATTACGGTTAATGTTACCGAAAACATTGTGTATTCAAGTGTTTTGTGTTATTTGCTGTTATTGAGTCACATTTATGAATTGATTATTGGATTGATCACCCTTTAAGGAATTTGTGAATGTGTTGCTAGAATAGGAGATCACTATCCGTAATTGTAGGATTTCCGATTCCCGTGTAGCAAACAATAGTTATTTATTGGTGATAACACAAAGTTCAACCACTAAAACCGAGCTTGCGAGTTTTATGTTGAATTTATCTCGTTGTCCTAGTGTTTAATGCATTTGGTTATTGAATCTAAGAGAGCTTGTTCGAGGATTCAATTAAACTGAATAGGGTTAGTCGAATAGCTTGTTTTGATTAACTAAAATTAAGGGATAACAAGGCTATTGGAGCTTGTTAATAGTCTTGAGATAAGGGCTAGAATCACAATTGAATAGGGCATTAACAATAGTTGCATAAATCGTCCAAGACCTCGGTGAAACATGATCAAGGGTGAATCGTTTTGTTATTTAAAAATCAAAAACCTATAAAAATCTCTTTATTTGTCTTTGTTTATTTAGGTGTTAGTTGTTATTTCATTAAAATTCCCCCCCACTTCTTTATTGTTTTCTAGCTCATCTACATTATATTTCTTGTTAATAATAGCTTAATACATAAAAGTAAAATTGTTCGACCGTTCCTCGTGCGATCGACCCTTACTTGCCACTATACTAGTTAGAGTAGTAGGATAAGGTATAGTGTATTCTTCATACACAGTTTAATTTGGTAGTGGGAAACGACGCTACCAGTTGTCAATTTTATGGGAATGTTCATAAAAAATCTAGCAAAATACAGAAAGGTTTTAGCCCATTATTAATGAAAGATGTTGATTTCAAATGGGAAAATTAATACAAAGAATCAGTGTTACAACTTAAAGAAATCTGTAATGAACTTTCAAAGCTTGCTCGAATAACAAAGATGAACTAGTACTCTACACAGACGTCAGTAATCATTGGTGGGTGGCAGTGCTAACCAAAGCCACCCAAAAATGGTGAAGTGCCATGTCGATATTGCAATGGTTTCTTTGCGGAAAATGAAGCAGCGAGATGGCATATCAAAGAGAAGGAATTCTTCGTAGCCCGACAGGCTTTCAGTAAATGACTCTTATTCCTACTGCATAGGAAATTCATTCTTAAGATTGATAACATGAGTGTTAAGGCATACTTAACAAAAATGATTAAATCTAAACCTGAGAACGCTAGATTACTTAGATGACAAGCTGATTATCAATATTTTGATTATGAAGTTGTCATTGTAAGGTCTCATGAAAATGTTCTTGCAGACTTTCTAACTAAAGATGGAGACCAGTGAAGCAAACTCCATCCTAACGGGATACAAGAATCTCCGGAACCATTTGGAGGAGCTTGGAAAGAGGATCGAAGACCTGGAGATTATTGCCACAATTGTCGGTCGAGTTCAAAAAGAGGATTTGTTAAAAGTCTATAACACACTGAAGGCTACCAGACTTGCTAGTTCATGTCTCTAGGACAATCAGATTATTCCTATCAACCGGGAAACTTTTTCAATAAAGCAAAAGGTTGAGTTTCGGGAACGGGTTCCTACTCTAGCCAAAGAAAAAATTAATTAAACGGAGGATACTACTCCCGCTATTTCAAGCCAACCCAACACCTCTAGGGTAAAAGAGGAAGAGATCAATTTTAGGCCAATGGCTGACACTTCTAAGATTGGTACTAACGAGCTTAAAGTTTCTCCTTTCAGGTATATTAAAACACATGGGAGAAAATTATCACAGAGGCTGGTGTTAACCCAGCAAAATACTAGATTGGTCGATCTGGTTAATGTCTAAGGATGTGATGTTCCCAGGAGAGCTTGATCGATCTTCCCCTTAGTGTAACGCCCGACTTTTTCGTTTATTATTTTATTATATTTATGTACCATATTAATATTTTGCTATATATGTATATAAATAATTTGTCATATTTTAGTTGATTTTTTCAAGTTTTGGGCTAATTATATTTCTAGGCCCCAAGTAATATTATTTATTATAAGTCGATTATAATTCAAGAAATTAAATCATGAATTTATAATTAAACCCAATGATATTATTATCATGCTGAAGTCTCGTATTAATTAGTCATTTCATGCATCATTATTTGTTAAAGGCCATAATCCTTATTTATCTAGGCCCAAAGTTATTATTTATTTTATCTTATGAGCGTGGCCTGTTTGTTGCCCAAGTCATATTTTATTTTAAGTTGTTTATCCATAAAGTGTTCGTATTACTGTGTCTCTTGATCAGATAAGAATTTCTCAATCCTTAAACTAATCCATAACTGGTTAGCCCTAACTATAAATACACGTGAATTATTAACGTAGAAAAGGCACACCGAAACTAATCCACCGCCACAGTCATATTACTTATGCAGTTCTCTTCTTCCGATAACAGGTATTAATTTTCTTCATTAGATCATTTTCTTAACACCAACACACATTCTCTGTGTTATTAACCCAAGTCGCCGTCCCTATGAACAACCCTAGTAGGAAATATGTGAGTATAAAGGTGTGTATGTGGCTTCACAATACAGTTACAATTAGTGTGGAAGCAGGGAAATCAGGTTGGAAGCAAAAGAAAACAGTTAAAACTGAGCTGGAAGAGTTGCTGTCATCAAAAAACGGTTATTCTGGTAAAACCGTTGTCATTGTGATCAAAGCGTTGTCGCTTGCTATCAAAACCGTTGCACATCTTCTGGAACAAGTTCAGTTAATCTGTTTCAACCGTTTCTGATCAGTTTCGTTTGCTGCTGCCAGAATTTGTCTTTTATGCTCATTAGATCACATTTCAAGGATTGTATTCCAGTTATCAAGTTTCAGATTTTTCTTAGAGAGAGGATTTGTAGAAGGAGAGAAAAGGAGTGTTTTTCTTGTATTTTCTACATGAGTTCTTGGGAGTTCTAAGATGGTGTAAATCTGATTCAAAGTATAGTGAATTGATAGAGGAATCATCTCTATCCGTGGATGTAGGTTGCGAAACCGAACCACGTAAAATCTTGTGTGATTTGTGTTCTTCATTTTCTGTTTTTCAGTTTCATTCTTCATTGTTTTTCTTGGAGTGTTTCCACAAGTGTTTGTGTAGTGTTTAGTTGATCTTGAGGTATTGATTGTAACAATTGGCGCCGTCTGTGGGAAACACAAGAACGCACGCAATCAAGATCTGGAAAAATGTCACTCTCCAAGTTGGAAACAGAGAAATTCACAGGGAAGAATGATTATGGGCTCTGGAAACTGAAGCTAAAGGCATTACTGGTTCAACAAGGTTTATCTGCAGCTCTGAAGGAAGTGAGAAATGATCCAGAGATAAGTGATCCAGAGAAGAAACGTGAAATTCATGACAAGAAGATGGAAATCCAGGAGAAGGCACACAGTCTGATTATTCTGTGTTTGTCTGATAAAGTTTTGAGATTGGTTTCAAAGGAGAACACCGCTGCAGGGGTAATTAAGAAGCTGGATGAATTGTACATGGAGAAATCCATGACCAATAGGCTCTTCCTGAAGCAGAAGCTGTACTCATTCAAATTCTCAGAAGAAAGGTCAGCAGAAGATCAACTTGAAGAGTTCAACAAAACTCTAGATGATCTAGAGTCTGTAGAAGTAACCATGGGAGATGAAGATAAGGCAATCTTACTTCTAAATTCATTACCTCCTTCTTATGATCAATTGAAGGATGCAATGATGTATGGTGGAACTACCACGGTTTCCTTTGCTGCAGTTCAATCAGCTCTAAGATCAAAGGAGATGCAAAGACTGAATCAGGATTCAAAGGAAACCGCAGGAGAAGGACTATTTGTGAAAAAAGGGAGGTTTCAGAAAGCCAAGAAAGGTCCAAATTCAGAGCAACCAAAGAAAGCCCCTGATTCAAAGCCAAAGAACACTGAAGCAAAAGAAACAAGGAAATGTTTCTTCTGCAAGAAGCCTGGCCATCTCAAGAAGAATTGCTTTGAGTACAAGAAGAAACAATCCCAAAAGTCAGGGACTCATTCAACTAATAATGCAGATGCTGTTGAAGCCCTATCTGAAGATCCAGAAGTTCTAAACATAACATAATCTAGTCCAGAAATGCAGCGGATTCTTGATTCTGGGTGCTCTTTTCACATGTGTCCAATTTTATCTTGGTTTGAGAATCTCAAGGAACAAGACTCAGGAAATGTCATGCTGGGGAATGATGAAGTGTGTCCAGTTAAAGGAATAGGAGACATAAAGCTGAAGATTCATGATGGCACAATAAAGGTTCTAAAGGAAGTCAGGTATATTCCAAACCTGAGAAGAAATTTAATTAGTCTGGGGACATTAGAATCCAGAGGGTGTAATTTCAAATCAGAAAAGGGATGCCTGTATGTCTTAAAGGAAAACAAAATAGTCATGAAAGGCATCAAGAGAAATAGCCTTTACTATCTTGATGGGAAGGTGATACATGGTGAATCTGCTAATGTCTCTCACACTGATTATGACCTGTGGCATTCAAGACTGGGGCATGTGGGAGAATCTAGCATAACTCAACTAGCAAAGCAAGGACTGATAAATCATACTGGAAGTCTAAAAGCACATAGAACATGTGAAGAATGTATACTAGGGAAAACAAAGAAACTACCTTATCCTTTTGGAAAACATTCCTCCAAACATGCTCTGGATTATGTGTATGCTGATCTTTGGGGTCCATCTAGAACTCAAACTCTAGGTGGAGGAAGGTTTTTCTTGAGCATTATGGATGATTTCAGTAGGAAGCTATGGTTGTATGTCCTGAAAGCTAAGTCAGAATGTTTTGAGAAGTTCAAAGACTGGTGTGCTGAGGTTGAGACAGAAAAGGGGAGCAAGCTCAAGTGTCTTAGAACAGATAATGGGTTGGAATTCATGTCTGATGAGTTTAACAGGTTCTGTAAGACAAAGGGAATAAGAAGGCACAACACTGTCCCAGGAAATCCTCAACAGAATGGAGTCATTGAGAGGATGAACAGGACTGTGTTAGAAAGAGTGAGGTGCATGTTGCTAAGTTCAGGGCTTGGGAAAAGATTCTGGGGGGAAGCTGCCTCTACAGCAGCCTATCTAATCAACAGAAGTCCTTCAGTTGCTTTGGAAAATAAGACACCAGAGGAGATATGGACTGGAAAGCCACCCAGTTATAATCATTTAAGGGTATTTGGATGCAGGGCATATGCTCATATCAAGCAAGACAAACTTGATGCAAGAGCAGTAAAATGCATCATGATAGGATACCCAAATGGAGTAAAAGGATACAGGCTTTGGTGCACAGAAGAAGGACAGAAGAGAATTGTTATCAGCAGGGATGTGGTATTTTGTGAAGAAATATTGCCTTACAAGACAGTGCAAAATGAAAGAGAGGTAATATTACACAATGGAAATGATACCATGACTGAGATGAGCAAATCTAAAAGGAAAAGTGACTCAGAATCAGAAGATTCAGCTGATGAAGAGCAAACTCAAGAAGTAGAAACAGACATCCAGAGTTATCAGTTGGTCAGGGACAGAGAAAGAAGAATAAGGAAGCCCTCTACAAAGTATGCTGAGGATTATCTAACAGCATATGCACTTATGACAGCTGAAGAAGAGATTGAATTCCCAGAACCAAGAACTTATTCAGAGGCAATTCAGGGAGCAGAGAAAGAAAAATGGCTTATGGCAATGCAAGAGGAGATTGAGTCACTTGAAAAGAATCAAACCTGGGTACTTGTTCAGAAACCTAAAAACCAGAAGCTAGTAAGCTGCAAGTGGATTTTCAAGAGGAAAACCGAGGTCACAGAAGTGGAGAAAATCAGGTTCAAAGCTAGGTTGGTTGCCAGAGGTTTTACTCAAAGAGAAGGAGTAGATTTTAATGAGATCTTCTCCCCAGTAGTAAAACATACATCCATTAGGATTCTATTAGCCTTAGTAGCTCAGTTTGATTTTGAATTGGAGCAGCTGGATGTCAAAACTGCATTCCTTCATGGAGAGCTTAAGGAAAAGATATATATGACTCAGCCTGATGGTTTCATAGTTCCAGGAAATGAAGATAAGTGATGTTTGCTACAAAAATCATTATATGGTCTTAAACAAAGTCCAAGGCAGTGGTATTTGAAGTTTGACAGCTACATGAGAGTCATTGGTTTTGAAAGATCAAGGTATGACAGTTGTGTATATCTGAAGTTCTGTGAAAATGGAGTCAGTGTATTTCTACTCTTATATGTAGATGACATGTTAGTTGTAAGTAAAAGCAAAGCAGAAATTACAATGGTAAAAGAACAGTTGAAAGCTGAGTTTGAAATGAAGGAGCTTGGACAGGCTAGAAGAATTCTGGGAATGGATATATTGAGAGATAGGTCTCAAGGGTATTTGCTGCTGCATCAAACTGATTATGTACAGAAGGTGTTAAAGAAATTTAATATGCATGAGTGTAGGCCTGTTACAGTTCCTTTAGGACAACAATTTAAACTTTCTGAACATCAAAAACCAAGGAATGAGGATGAAGAATCAGAGATGAGCAGAGTTCCATATTCAAATGCTGTTGGAAGCATTATGTATATTATGGTCTGTACAAGACCAGATGTATCTCATGCTATTAGTGTAGTGAGCAGGTACATGTCCAATCCTGGGAAGGCTCATTGGGAAGCATTGAAGTATGTCATGAGATATCTGAAAGGAGCTGGGAATTATGGAATTTTGTTCAGGAAAGAAGAGGATAGAGATAGAGATGATGCTGTGGTTGGATTTGTGGATTCTGATTTTGCAGCAAATCTTGACTCTAGGAAGTCTCAAACTGGATACATTTTTACTTTGTTTGGCTCAGCAGTGAGTTGGAAGTCTATGCTTCAGTCTGTAGTGGCTTTGTCAACCACTGAAGCAGAATTTATTGCACTTACAGAAGCAGTAAAAGAGGCAGTATGGATTAGAGGTATATTGTCTGAGTTTGGTATCAAGCAAGAGTCAGTCAAGGTAAAATGTGATTCACAAAGTGCACTACACCTAGCCAAACATCATGTGTTTCATGAAAGGTGTAAACACATAGATGTTAAGTTACACTTTGTGAGAGATATTGTTGATAAAGGTTCAGTATGTTTGGAAAAGGTCAGAACAGAAGAAAATGCAGCTGATATGTTGACAAAATCATTAACTCGAGACAAATTTCAGTATTGTCTACAGTTAGTGAGGATTCAAACTGTTTGAAGGATGTATGAGAAAAGGTGGAGTGATTTCTGATATCAATTCATGTCAAGGAGTATGATTTGGTTTTATTGAGAAGCCAAGGTGGAGATTGTGAGTATAAGGGTGTGTATGTGGCTTCACAATACAGTTACAATTAGTGTGGAAGCAGGGAAATCAGGTTGGAAGCAAAAGAAAACAGTTAAAACTGAGCTGGAAGAGTTGCTGTCATCAAAAAACGGTTATTCTGGTAAAACCGTTGTCATTGTGATCAAAGCGTTGTCGTTTGCTATCAAAACCGTTGCACATCTTCTGGAACAAGTTCAGTTAATCTGTTTCAACCGTTTCTGATCAGTTTCGTTTGCTGCTGCCAGAATTTGTCTTTTATGCTCATTAGATCACATTTCAAGGATTGTATTCCAGTTATCAAGTTTCAGATTTTTCTTAGAGAGAGGATTTGTAGAAGGAGAGAAAAGGAGTGTTTTTCTTGTATTTTCTACATGAGTTCTTGGGAGTTCTAAGATGGTGTAAATCTGATTCAAAGTATAGTGAATTGATAGAGGAATCATCTCTATCCGTGGATGTAGGTTGCGAAACCGAACCACGTAAAATCTTGTGTGATTTGTGTTCTTCATTTTCTGTTTTTCAGTTTCATTCTTCATTGTTTTTCTTGGAGTGTTTCCACAAGTGTTTGTGTAGTGTTTAGTTGATCTTGAGGTATTGATTGTAACAAAATAAACCACTGTCTCGGACCCATCTCGGTCAAGCCGAACCAAAGTCGTGGTGTTAGTCCATGTATGTGTACAATTTTGATATGTTGTGTATGTGCATGGGGATGGGTGTGTGTGCATGTTTTTGGGTGTGTGTCTGTGTGTGCGAGTGTCTGAATCCGTGTGCATTTGTGAGTGTGCAGATGTGTGTATGTGAACAACATATAATGGAGTATGTGTGTGCAGGTGGTTGTTTGTGTGTGTAATTGGGTGTAGTATGTGTATGTATATGTGTATGTATATGTATATGTGAGAGGGTGCATGTGTGTGCAGGTGTGCGTGTGTGTATAAGGGTGTGCGGGTGTGTGTTGTACGAGTGAGTGTAATGGAGATAAATGGTTAAGAGAGGGATAAAGAAATTAGTTAATATGTGTTTGTGTGTGTGTGTGTGTGTGTGTGTGTGTGTGTGTGTGTGTGTAAAATGATAGGAGATGGGGGAGGGTGACCTGAGGTCAGGTGGATCAGGAGGGTTGTTGAGTTGGTGTTTGGCGAGGAAAAGGAAAAAGAAAGGAGAAATGGTAAAGGTTAGAGGACGTAGGTTAATACAAATAGGGAGAAATAGTTTATTAATTTTATGATTCTTTCAAATAATCATTAGTTATTACTTCAAAATATTGGATTGCTTCCAAACCATTTCATATCCAATATGTAGGTTCATCTGATCAAGAACACGTTGGTTAGAGCTTTACGTGAAATTTAAAGATTTCACTCAAACTGCTCTATTTCAGGTGGAGATTTTACTTGTCTTATCGAATTTACTTGTTTGATCCCTTTATGTGAATTATTGATTATGTTATGAAATTAAAGAATTAAGTTGCATTTATATGTTGATTGATCAATCCCTTAAGTTGTTGTGATCCGGGGAAACCTGTGCACGCGTTATGTTATGTTAAGTTTAAGTTAATTGTTTTTCATATAATGTTCAACTGCATTTTTTTATATGATTCGTTTAATCTCCACGAGCTGAAGGAAGCTCACCCCAGCCTTTATTGATCCTCAGGTTAACTTAGAGTTGTGCGATGCGAATCGAGGCGGGCGATAAGCCTATGGTTACTTAGGATTTATTTATAGTTAACCTAGTTTCTTTTATTGCATTTATTTATAGATTTTCTTGGTGGTTGATTGAGATTATTTGCAAAAGTGCTTATACTTTGATTTGTATGACCCTGATTTTGAATATATAGAGTTATTGGATATTTTTAGTTGTGTTTATTTTGGATTATAAATAGCATTAGTAGTTGATTAGGATAAGTGCTTACACTTTCATTAGCATGACCTTGCTTTTGAAACTTATGGAGATTTCGTTATTTTAATTGTTAGTTTATCTATTAGAAGATTATTTTTCCGGTGCTAGAGAATAAGATTTATGTTTATGTTGGGATGGATTAATAGGTTTAAGTTAGAAAATTATTTCTATTATTTCTTTCGCTGCTATGAATTAAGGTTTATAAAACTGGACTATGTGACATGTTTTGTATTTGAGTAGCATTAAGGTTATTTTGTATATTTAGTGTGAAAATGTTTATGCTCAAAATATTTTTTTTAACGGCCTGACTTGTCAATAATCTTATATTAAAAATAAGATTTTCATTTATAGGATTATTTGGCTTCCTAAAATGCTTAAAATAGAGTTTATGAAAATCGGGTCGTTACACTCAGTACCAAACTTTACGGAGGATGATATTACTCCAAGGAGAGCTCAGGGCCTATGAGTTTGCCCCGTGGAAAAATGACAAAGAAAATAGAAACGAGAAAGAACCATAAAGAAATCAAAAGATGCCAAGGGGACCACCTAGAAAAAAATATTAAAGGGATCCCTGACAGGAGTTGATAGGCTGACTCAAGAGAGCATTATCCACTGAAAACGACATAAAATAGTGGATTGCTAATAAGGTGGGGATGGACCATCTAAGCTGCACACCATGTGAAGAAAGGGCCACAACAATGTGATCCAGATAAGAGGAGCATCCAGAAATCTGTGACCACCAATGAGAGGTTGACAAGTAAATGCAACAATTCAAGGATAGAGGGTCTCAAACCTCTATAAAAGCAGGGTAGAAGGAAGCATAAGGATCGACCATTCCCTTCTGTTTTCTTACAAACATAAGTATTGTAATAGTAGTCTACATTTTTCTTTCATTTTTAGCTTTCATTCGAGTTCATATGTGCTGAGAACATAACTACCATGAGTAGCTAAACAAGTCTTTTCCTAAAAAAAGGAGACGTACTAACGTAATAAATAAGTTCTTGATTTCTTAATAAAGTTGGATTTTTGATCATCATCTTCCAAAAGTTTATATTTATGTTCATCAACCAAGTAGATACTGTAAGCCTCGAGGTAGGAGATGAGATGAGGATGTGCTGGTTGTTGTTGAAGAAATCTACGTCTAGAATCATCGGTTGCGATCAAGTGGTTAGGCTGTGAGGAGCAGTTTGTAAAACTCGGTAGATACAACCCTACTACGATTTGATTAAAGGTATGAAACTTGGTTTATGATCCAAGAATTTAGTTTACGGAAGCATGATGAACCTGATATGGTCATAATAAACTATTTCCATTAATAGAACTGTTAGTAAATTCGGGTTTGATGATTAGTTAAAATTTTGTACGATCTTTGTGCCATGTTGATGATTAGGCTCGTGCAATAACCTGTGCCTTAATTATATTCGTGTCATGATGAGAGTCGTGCCCTGTGTTGGATCTTGCCGAGATAAAACATCACGACGGGGGTTTTATTTCGAGTCATATATTCATGCCACAATATTATTGTCTGACAGCAACAATATTTTTCTGTAAGTTTGCCACAATGCTTGTCTTAAAAACAGTAAAAGACATAAAGGGAAATATGGATACAGGGTGCTAGATTTAATATGTTTTTAGAAAGTCAACATATTCTATATATTTGTTACAAGATGTGCTATGTATAAATTTCTCCCAAATATTAAAGAATTAATAACACACATGCATTATATTTAAGGGAGATTCTATTCACACCACCAAAATCTCTATCTACACCATAATTTCTTTCTACACCATATCAAAGTTACAATATTTTTTTTTACTTTCAACACCACATTTCCATGGAAAAAACTTGGGTGCACCTTGTGCATCATAGTGTTATTTTACACCACTGGTCCAACCCAGGTAAACCGCGTGGTTTAGACCGATTCAGAATGGTCAGTTTTACTTTCTTTTTTTACTTTTGTTTTTAATTACTTTTACCGAATATATGGCGGTTCTCTCTCTCTCTCTCTAACTTCGTATTCTCTCTCTAACTTTGATTCTTCGTGATTCATACTTTTTTCTGTGATTTCGTCTGTGGATTTTGGTGATTCTCTCTGTAATCTTTTGCTTCTCTTTGTTGTTCGTCGTCATAAGATATTTTTATGGTGGATTTTGCCATACTTTTTCTTTTGCTTCTTCTTATTTTTCGCGATTTGTAGTGAAGTTTGGTTGTTCTCTCTTTGCTTTGTTGGTTTTTGTGGATTTTCTTTCTACATGTGTCAATTTTGTTTGTAGTTTATGGATTTTTGTTTGTTGTTTGTTGTTTTTCTATCTTTTTTCTATTTTTTATCTATATTTGTTCTGCTTTTATATTGTGTTACAACAAGCTCTGTGGATATAATTTAATATTCATAGTACATGTTAATAAACAGTAGAGTATATATAGTTATTTGATGTAGTATATGGATATCTTATACATGAATTAGTCTTGTGAAGCAGTTTCTTTAAACTATAATATTTTACTCTCTGTACATATTTGTAAACTGTAAAGTATATTTTTATATATTGTACAATATACATAGTTGTTTGATGCAGTTTATGTATTTTATACCTCAATTTGTTTTACAGTTTCCTGAAGCAGATTTTGTAAACTATAATATATTAGTCAGGGTATATATTTGTAAACAGTACAGTATATATAGGTATGTGGTGTAGTATGTGTTGAAAAATTATTAATTTGTACTTGTTTTTATTTTCAAGTTTGGACTTTAATCTTTAAATTTTCTATATTTGTTGTCTTTAATAGTCTGACATTATTATTTTTATGTTACAGATCCATTTTTTTAGATCGAAATGGATAAAAAATCTAGTGAATCATCGGATTTCGAGACCTCCTAGAATCAAGAGGAGGGTTCTGAGATCTTCAACAAAAAAAAAAAAAAAATAGAAGACTCTGCACCAAAAGTTGTAGATAAGAAGAAGAAAACTATACATAAATCTATTGAAAAATCTAAGAAAGTTTCTGAGAAGAAGGCTAGTACTATTGTAAAAGCTCCTGAGAAGAAGGGTAGTACTGCTGTAAAAGCTCCTGAGAAGAAGGATTCTAGTAGTGACTTTGTTGAGAGCCCTGAAAATAATAAAAAGAGGAAAGGAAGAGGTGAAGGTGTTCGTGTAGATGAACCGATTAAGAAAAAGAGTAAAGGAAGAGGTGAGGAGAAATCCGTTGAAGATGATCCTGTGATTCAAGAACAAGATCAAGTAAATTACATAAATATTGATGATGATGATGAATAAGAAAGGTAATTTTGTTTGCACTTTTTTATTCTTATATGAAATATACATAGTATGTGATTTTAAACGTCATAGTATACTAAGGATACTAGTATAGTATGTGTGCAGTATTTCAGTATGTATATATAGATGACCAATTATTCATTGTTTTAAAATTGTTAGAATATATTTTTTGTATTAGTATAGTATACATGTTCGTTTAATGAAGTATATGTATATACTTGAAAACATCTATACTTGAAATTATTTTGAAATACTATAAAATAGACATAGTATGTGATTCTGAACCTCATAGTATACGAATGATACTAGAATAGTATGTGAGCAATATTACTTTATTACAGTATTTTTTATTTATTATTAACTCTTTACTCTCTTTTAAAATTGCAGGGTGTTTAATTCCAATGCAGAACAACAAATCTTTTAAAGGTTATGAGTAAATATTTTAATGCTCAAAGGAAGGATGTTGAGGATATGGGTTTTGGGGGTTTATTGCTAATCAACATGAAAAAGAATTCTTATGCTGGGATGCTAAAGTGGTTGGTGTCCAATTTTGATCCTAGTTCTAGGATGTTGAGATTAGATGATTTCAGGAGATTTCTTGTCACGGCTGACGATGTTTATGATGCTTTTATGATCCCAAGGAATGAGGGATCTGATGTCCCAGTATATGTGTTTACAAAGGAGAGTTCAAAGCTGGTTTCAAGACTTCAATCTGAGTATGGCATAGTTGCTAGTGGTCTTGTAAGCAGTTTGGAGGTTTTATTAGTTGATAGGTTGATTGATGGCAGTGATGACTTTAAAAGATTTTTTTTTATTATATGATTTGTGTTTGTTCTTGGCCCATCACCCAATAGGTCAATAACTCTTGGTGTTTTGAAAGCAACAGAGGATGTTTCGTTGATCCCGAAATTGGATTAGTGCAGCTATGTTGTCGACAGACTTTGCTAGTCTGTTAATAATTATGTCAACAATGATGGTATATACGTAGGTGGCTGCATAATTCTCTGGCAGACCATGTATCTCCATAGGGTCAAGTGGCAAGGTGTTGTTGCACCGTGCTCATTACCTCTTATTCGTCATTGAAATAACGAGAATATAGCTAAGAGGTGTCGCCAAGAGGCAAGGGCAAAGAGATATGGTGATGGTGATCTAATTACTAATTCAAATTTGGATTACTCACGTGAGATTTGCCTTTTCAACCGTCATTAGATTGGAGTTTTAAAGCTTAAATATCTTCTCTCAAAGCTATCGGCAATAGACCTTAAGTGGAACCGAACGATCTTCGGATAGAAAAGCAAACCGCAGAAAGGAGACGTAGGCAGACCTAAGCTATCGGAAATAGACCTTAAGTGGAACCGAACGATCTTCGGATAGAAAAGCAAACCGCGAAAAAGAGACGTAGGTAGGCCTAAAGCCAAGTGGTTAGGAGCCTCGTCCTCTTAGTAATGGTAAGACTATTTAGAATAGGTCAAGGGCGAGATATTTATCTTTGGTGTAATGGACAGCTGGGAAGCATGGATGGCTTAAATTAAAAAGGGCATATTTTCCCGACCGGTGGGACCGGCGAAAGCTCTTCAAGCAATTTTGTATCCAGTTCAGATTCGTGTATCCAATTTCAAGAAATGGTCGAGTTTTACTGGATAAGTGTGATGTGGGGTCTGGAATTGATGGTCAGAAGGGAAAGGGTGTGGAAAGTGATCATGAAAAGGGTAAGAAGGTTGGAAATGATGGTGAGAAGTGAATGAAAATGTTGAGGAGGGTGAATTTATTAATTTTTCTGTACCTAGTGGTGAACTAAAGAAAGTTAAAATTGAAAGAGCAGCTACTGATGTAAGTATTGATGTTTGTAATCTGTACAATATATGTTTATATATTGTACAGTACACATTCTTACTCTTATTAGTACATGTTATTTGTCCAAACAGTATATGTTCTTTTATGTTATTTAATTGTTTTCTTGAATAGCAGCCGCTTCATTAAATTCTTCTTTTCTTTA
Organism: Ajuga chamaepitys; assembly: GCA_958295605.1. Lineage (NCBI taxonomy): Eukaryota > Viridiplantae > Streptophyta > Magnoliopsida > Lamiales > Lamiaceae > Ajuga > Ajuga chamaepitys. The sequence continues at coordinate 29,928,801 of OY282508.1, read as the reverse complement.
AGAGGGATGTTTAAATAGTTTCCAATTATTACATGTCAAAGCTGATGGAATTGAAGAAAATGTCAACTGATGAAGTTGGTCATTCTTTGACACCAGAATCGTCAGATTCACAAAAGTTCTGGTCGGATAAGAGAGTTCATGAAATTATTGATGATATTGTCAATAATTTTATTAAGTTTAAGAAGATGGATTTTGATGTTCCTACTTTTCACATTCTTACACCATCACCTAATGTTGGGAATTCTGGTGAAAGAATACCAGTTGACGATGAAACTACTTCAGCTAAGGAGTTAGCGGACACACTGAAGTCTGTCAATGCAAGAAAGAAAAATGTTGTACCTGATTTGGATGTTGCGAGGTTGAAAATTAATAAAATTTCTGGTTATGTTTGTCCACTGTTTGCATCATTCAACAATTTGTTCTCTTCGATGGATGCAAAGTGTAAAGAAATCATTGATTATCGCTTATTTAGTGAAGATCCTAAAAAACATTTGTAAGTATAATTTTTTTTTTCAGTATAGTTAATTCAACTTTATAGTATTGTGTTATTTATTGATGTAGTATGTGTTTTTCTGGTTGCATTGCTGTTTGTTTTAGGAGTGGAGAGTTTTATAGTATTCCTAAGAAAGATATAATTTCTTTGAATCCATCCACATAAGTTTGGAAATCGATTGTTGATGCATGGTGCTTGATGATTAAAAAAGGGAAAGGGGCAGAAAATCAACGGAGCCGACTTATTTTCAATACTGATCACAATGTAAGTTGATAATTATTTATTTATTATTATGATTTTTAGTAATTTTATGTTTCCTTGCTTGTTTTTAATAGGGCCCATTGACGAGAATTATTGAAGGAGTTGATGAAGAGAAGGAAAATGAGAGAGAATTAATACATTCATTGAAATTGTGGGCTGAAGGAGATGTAAATCTATTGAAAAATGTTGAGATGGTTAGTTTTTGCTTATATGTTTTTTTGGTTGATATGATAAAACATGCATAGTATATGTTTATATATTGTACAGTACATATGGTTATTTGACGTAGTATACATTTTGTTAAATCTGATTCTGTGTGATACAATGCATAGTACATGTTTATATACTGTACAATATACATAATTATCTGATGTAGTATATAGATTTTTTATACCTGAATCATTTTGTTGAAGCAGATTGTTTTTATTATAACCATTTCTGTTTTTTTTTTTTTTTTTTGTAGATTTTTGTCCCTTTTCTTCTGAGAGGACATTATGCTTTTGTTGTTATAACCTTTGCTGATCAGGAATTTCATTACTAGGATAATAGAAAGTACGACAATGAGCCTAATAACTCTGTTCAAGCTACCAAATTATTGGTAAGTTAATGTTGTTATTATAGTTTTTATATTAACCAAGGTTGCAGAAGTCGAAAATCGCTAGTCGGGCAGTTTCCAAGCGACTAGCGACTAGGCCGAGTAGTCCCATCGATTTTATTTTATTTTATTATTATTATTATTATTATTATTATTATTATTATTATTATTATTATTATTATTATTATTATTATTATTATTATTATTATTATTATTATTTTGTTTTGGCATGACCTATATATAATTAATAATTATATGTACAGAAAAATCAGAAAAATTGGAGAATACTCAGAATATAATTATACCGCGAGTTCAGTACTGGCGAACAGACTGACGGCGAGCAGCGATGGTCGGCGACTTCCAGGCGTGCAGCGGTAGCCGGCGACTTCAGGCGTGCAGCAGCGGCGACCTTCAACCCTAGTTTTCTCTTCCCCCTGTTTTTTTGTTCAGTTTAGGGCTTTAGGGTGTATACTCTTTAATTGAATTCCTGATTAATAATTATAATTATAATAAAAAAAATTAAAACAAAAAGGGAGGAGGGGGGAACCGGCTCAGCGAGTAGCCGACTAGACCGACTAGGCGGCGATTTTTTTGCAGCAGCGCTTAATTGGGGCGATTTTACGAAAATCGGATCGGTTGACCGCCGAGTACTCGACTGACTAATCCGAGTTCTTCAACACTAATATTAACAGTACGCCATTTTTGTGTGGTTTTGTTGTTATAAGTTGTTGATGTTATATTAATACTTTTTTTATAGCAAAAATATTTGGCAGAATTGCTTCGTGGAATTGGACATTCAAAAGCCAAAGATAGTTTGTAATATGTGTTTGAGAATGTGCTATTTAAGTGGCAGACGAGGAAGATTGATCTAGATTGTGCCATTTACTTGATGCATCATATGATGTATTTTGATGGCGTTGTAAATTTGAACCGAAATTGTTGAAGGTATTTTTTTATTTTTTTTAAATATACTTATTTGATGAACTTAACTATTTTTAATTTTGTTTATGTTTATTTTAGGGTGATGTTCGTCGTGCTCTCCGGGGAAAATTATGTGTTCAAATTGTTCTTCCACGTCTGAATGAAGTAAAAAAAGAACTTCTTCAAGACGTGCAAAATTTCAACAAGGTCAAGAAGGACTTAATGTCAAGAATTGAGGAAAGGAAGAAGAAAGCAGCTTATGATAGGGGGAAAGCTTTTGGTGAGATGCGTAAGATATGAATTGAATGGGATAGATATGAATTGATTTGAGGATGTGTATTTTTGTGGTACAGTTGGTGGTTTTTTTATTTATTAGTATTTGGTACTGGTTTTTCGATTTTTTTTTTTTTTTTTTTGTGAAATGCTTGATAATTTAATTGTGATGTTGAATATACTGTGAGTTTTGAAAATAAATTAAATTGTTCTACTAAATATCTTTTTTAGTAATATTATGTATTTTATAAGGCAATAATAATCGTATTATGAGTTTGAAAACATAAATATTGTACAATATTCAAGAAAAAATAATCTAATCGAACCTATACTGTCATACATAATAAAATATATATGTCCAAATATTAAATATACTGTGTGGCTTGAAAATAATTTCAAAACATAAACATTTTGTTGTGTACAATCCAAACAAACCTATACTGTGATATATCATAATATATACTATGTCCATATATTTAAAGTACTATGTGGCTAAAAAATAACTTGCAAAATATAAATATATTAAATATAATATCCGGCATCATAGCATATACAACGTCCAAATGCTAAATATATTTCCTGTATCATATCATATATTATATTCACAAGGGAATAAAAATTGTACTTTGAGTTGGAAAAATAAATCTTCCGCACTGTGAAACAAAAATTAGTTAAAAAAAAAGTATACTATCAGGCATCATACAACATATTGCACGAAAATATTCGATACACTATTAGGCTTTATAACATATACTATCAAGGTTTATATCATATACTGTTTGCAATTATATTTAAAAATTCGAACGTTTTGTGTTTTTAAACCAAATTTATTGTTATTGATTTGAGGATGTGGATATTTTTTTGTGAAATGCTTGATGAATTTAATGGTGAAGTGAAAAATTAATCTAATGAAACGTATAATATTTTCATATATTTAATGTACTATGTGGCTAAAAAATAATTTGGAAAACAATAATATATAAAATATACTATCCGGCATCATAACATATAGGATGTCCTAATGTTAAATATACTATCCTGTATCATAAAATATACAATGTCCACAGGGGAATAAAATTTGTACTTTGAGTTGGAAAAAACAAAAAACGCACACTGTGACACAAAAATTAACTAAAAAAAGTATATTGTCAGTCATTACAAAGCGTACTGTATTAAAATATTGAATTTACCATCAGGCTTTATAACATATGCTATCACGTTAAATATTATATATTGTTTAAAATTATATCTAAAAAATGCGAACATTTGGTGTTTTTGAACCAAATTCATTGTTATTAATTTTAACTGCTTCTCTTGCTTTCTTCTTCCTTCATTTTTCAAGTTGACTCTTTGCCCTTTGTGTCTTCCTCCCCTTTGTAGTTAATTGAATTGGATCAAGGATGTTGTTAAATGACTTAACTGGAGCCACTGGTTCTGCAGTTTCTAAGAAAGCATCAATAGCTTCCTTATCTCTCTTATATCCTTCTTCTATGATTCTTCTTGTTTCTTTTCTTCGCTTTTCAATATCAGATTATAGTAGTTGTATACCAGTTGATGCCTCCATGAATGATTATGTGATTGATTTCTTTGTTTGTATTTGTCTTGTTTCCTTTCTCCCAAACATTTGATTTTGCCATTTTTGTCCATCTCTTTTTTATGTAAATTTTTGGAATGCTTCGTGCAGAATTTATGCGTAATGCTCTCAAGCAGTGGTAACAAAGAATCCCGCACTCTTCATATTTCTTGCAACTGTATAATATTAAATTCAATGTGTTGTCATATATTATTGTGCTTCTCTTGTCATCAATAATACTTGATGAAACTTGATAGATCATTGTACTCTCTTCTAATCCAACTATGATTGAATAACTTGAAATGCATTTCTAAAATTTCTCCTAAAAATCTTTGAAATTTTTTGTAGTATATACCTCTGAGGCTTGTTTTATGATCACTGTCATTGGTGGATTTGAATCAGGCTTTGATGTCGAACACATGAAATCATGCTTCGCCAACACTTTACTGTTTCTTTGAAAATAGCATAGAAATCAGTCAAACTTGTTTTCTTCTTTGCAATAAATGAGATCACTTTGTTTGTGCTTTCACTTCTTTAGGATAACCGTATTCCAGCATAAAAGAAGTCTTGCTCAATGCAGTGCACCATTTGTCCTTTAGAGTATACAATCTTGTAAACAACTCCTTCTTTTCAAGGCTGTAAGTTGATATCATATTCCTTCAACAAATTTCAAACTCAGTTTCATCAACACAGCTTGACAAACACTTGTTGAATGTGTTGTTACCCTTTAGACTTGCAAATCTTGTTATAGCATTTTGGTAAAGATGCCATTGGCAAAGTTTATGTCTTGAATCAAGAAAAACCTGAATTAAAAATAAAACAGATTATTTATAGTGTGCCAAAAAAGATTTTGTGAATGTGATATAATATGCAGAGTATATGTTTATATACTGTACAGTATACATAATTCTTTGATGAAGTATATAGATATCATACACATGAATCTATTTTACAGTTTCTGAAGGAGATTCTGTAAACACAGTATATGTTTGTAAAAAAATATGTGATGTGGTATATGTATATTAAATACATGAATCAGTTTTACAGTTTCCTGAAGTATTTTCTGTAAACACAGTATATATTTTTATACTATACAGTATAAATATGTATGTGATGTAGTATGTGTATGATTTTAAGCATTATATCTTTAGTACCTTCTCAATTACTTTTGCGATTGCAAAATCTTGATCTGTGAATATTGTTACTGGTGATTTTCCTCTAATTGACTTTTTGAATGCTGTGAAAAGTCACTTAAATGATTCCAGTTTTCATCTGATAGAAAGCGCATCCAAACATCACGTTCTTCCAGTGGTTATTTATTCCTGTGAACGGAGCACAAATCAAATTGTACTTGTTTATTCTATATGTTATGTCAAATATAAGAATATCACCATATATATCAAAATCCTCCATCACTAATGAATCTCTTCAAAAGATATTGTACAACCTTCCGTCTTTCATTTTCACTTTATAGAAAAACTCGTTGTCTTCTTCAATTTCTTCTTGTATCATGTCTATAACAATTTCTGCATCTCCTCCTTCAATTTCTTGCATTTTCATACGATTTACGAAATTTAAGTGATCTCTCTTGGTGTGGCAAACATTTTCTTCACCCCCAGCTTCATGAATCATGTATCTGCAAGTGTCCATTGGCTTTATTCCAGAATCAACCATATTTGTTATTGTTTCTGTCTTTTCATTTGTGATTTTCCTCTTTGATCTATATAAGTGGTTCAACTCTGCCCTAGTTAATTCATGATTGTGATATTATGTTTCACAACTTCAAGTTGTCCCGTTGTAGTCTTTGAAACCTTCATTTATGTCATACAAGTTGTTCTTATTGTTGGCTTTCTTTCCCTCTTTTCCTCTGATTTTCTTTTTTCCCCAGCCTTAGAACACACAATGTCCCACAACTTCTCTTGTTGTTGAGAATCTATTCGTTGACTTTCGAATCCTGAAACCTTGGCAACGAGCATGCTGCACTATAAATCATACATTTTAGTAATTGTGATTCTTTTAACCCCAAGTAGCTAACCAAATATGTCTATTGACTCATTTTGGATTTCTATAAAAAAATCAGAAAAAATGAAAATAAATGTGTACTGTCATATAGAATAACTTGTACTGTCTCTTTTTACCTTCATTGTTGTTGTTCAAACCATCATCCAATATCAATCTGTTGTGTATATCTTCAGGACTTGATTTTTCTGTTTCATGCTCATTACCAATTATTATTGCAAGAAAATCTGAACACATTAAAAACCAGTAACTTTCGTTCAATAAAAAGGCAGCAATAAATGTGTACTGTCATATAGACTAACATGTATTGTCTCTTCTTACCTTCATTTTAGTTGTTCAAACCATCATCTAATATCAATCTTATGGGTATATCTTCAGAACTTGATTTTTCTGTTTCATGCTCATTAGCAATTATTATTGCATCAACACATTAAAAACCAGTAATTTTAATTCAATAAAAGGGCAGCAATTAAAGTACACTGTTAGGTAAATAAAATTATACTATCATATAGAATAACATGTACTGTCTCTTTTTTACCTTCATCATTGTTGTTGTTGAAAGCATCATCTAATATCAATCTGCTGGGTATATCTTCAGAACTTGATTTTTCTATTTCATGCTCATTAGCAATTATTATTGCAACAGAATTTGAACACATTAAAACTCAACACATTAAAAACTAGTAATTTTAGTTCAATAAAAAAACAGAAGTTAAAGTATATTGTTAGGTAAATAAATATTTACTGTCATATAGAATAACATGTACTGCCGGTTTTTACCTTTCTGATGTTCTTGCATTGTTTTATCATTATAAACTTCAATATCCATACGAAAAATCATAAAAGAAATCTCTTTAAAAAAACACTACTACATTTTCGAATTTGCAATGAAAAAAGAAGTTCGATGTTTTCTTCAGCAATATATTGTTCAAATAATTAAATCAAAATCATTAATAGCTCATGTTCCTGATTTTTCGAAGCCAATTGAGAATTACTATGATTGATTTTTTGCAGATTTTGGCTGAAATGTCCTTCTGCGAGGAACGACAGAAGATCAATGACGGTCTGTTGATGAAGATCGGCGAAATCGGCCTGAGAAACTGCTAAAAATCACGCGACGTTTGTTGATGAAGATCAATGGTGTTTTTTTATGAAGATCGGCGCTGTTGATGAAGATGATGTTGTTTTGTTGATGAAGATCAACTTGAGAAGATGAAGGTTTTGTGTTTTTGATGAAAATTAGGTTTGACTTATTGCAAATTTACTGCAGGGATTTCTTACCTGCTGAGCCTAATTTTACCCAGCGGGTAAAAAACTATAAGTGGGGCCCATAGGGTGTTACTCAATTACCATACATTAGTTTCATTTTAATTTAAGAATTTAAATTTTGAGGCAAGAGGTTTAATTTTCATGCAGAAATTATGTTTGAAAAAAAAAAGAGATAAATAATAGAATATTTTAGTCTATTTCCTAATGTCCATTTTACACAACAAAAAATTATGATATAGATAGAGTTTTGATGGTATGAATAAAATTCCCCTATATTTAAAGTTGTCCAAATTACAAAATGTGTGAGTGATAGCATTTTCAAATGTGTCTTTAATATCTCTCTAATTATTCATATCATATTTGAACTAATTTAGGTTGATAATTGGGAAAAAAAAACACAAAATAACGTCAATTTTTATTATTTAAATTTCTTAACTATTTTTCTTGTATCAGTGCTGAAAGAATATGAGATATAAGCATAAAAAATCATCTTTCCAAAATATTGATCGTGACTGGAATTGCAAAACAATAATAAATTCGTGACATAACTTGATAAATCCATAATACTGTGTTGAATTGAAATTTTATGAAAATTCATGATTCAACTTTGCAATTAAGCCCAAACTAGTAATACTGCTAAAATATACACACACAACTCACATTCAAAAACACGCAGAAAGAGATGATGGGAAGATGTTGTTCGTCGATTCCCGCGTCAAATCAGAGTGAATTGAAGCCGTTCATCACCATCAATGGATTGCAGCAGCTGGCTGAAGCTCGTCGGTTCAAGGTAATGTTTAGTTTTTATTGTAAAAATCCTTCAGTTTATTATGTTTTTCTATAATGCTCATTTCGATACTCCAGCCCAATTCCATGATTTGTCTTGAAATTCTGCATAGCTCAAGCCAGTTCGATTGGTTTTAGTATCGCGTTCTTCAATTGCCTTAACGTTAAGCTTTTCTTAATGGTGCACACGGTAATTAAATTACTGTGGCTTATTATACCGAAGGTAGATTACCCATTAGATGTAAATTACTGTTGATCCTTAGTCGGGATGCTGGACTGGTGGGGTGTTTGTAAACTCACATAAACATTTAATATCACTTTTTTTCACCAAACAAAAGGGATTTAGAAGTATATGTTATCTCTTAAAATTGATTATCAAAATTAGTTTTAATCTGATTTCAGAAGCACTCGAATGTCTATTTCAAGTTAATTAAAAAAGATTATTGGGTATTTTATTAATAATTTGATAGAGAAGTGATTATTTTGCAAACACTTCACTTTTTAAATTTTGGCCAAAACACTTCAATTCTGCAACACTATATGCTTTTGATGTTCACACAAAATCAATTTAAATCTTCTTCAAAGATAACATCAATTAAACACCGCCTCAAATTGTATGGAATGGAGGAAGGATTTCATTGAAGGAAACAGAAGAGAGGAGAAGCAGTTCCTCATTTCAACGTAATGTGTTTTGGACTGTTTTCAACACATTAAATAAGCTAACAGTTTTAGCTTTGACTAACTAATCTAAAACAGATTTCTTAACTAACTGAATTTGGACTAATTACAGTTTTGACTAATAAAACAGTTTATTAGCTCTTATTAGTTATTGTTTAATAATGCAATTTACGGATTGAAGCAAGGTACACCACATTTGATTTGATAGTTGAAGGTTAAGGAAACGAAATTGTTTTCAGCAGAACATGCATTTCAATCCTGGATCATGCCATTGCTTGAAGTACATCAAGTGGTGAAAAGCGTATAACATACAGTGCCGTTTTGCATACTTGCTCTTGCATCGATATTGAGGGTTCTGACTCTTGCTTCCAGTCAATAAATTATTAACTTTATGGTTTTCTAGTGACTTTTAACTGAATCGACAATTGGTATCTTTTTAACTTTATGGTTTTTTTGCAACTTTAACTGAATGTCTATTTGTATTATTTAGAGATTGAAATTCAGTTATGTGATTTCAACTAATTGTATATAAATATACTTACAATCATGTGGGAGCAGGCATGGTTCTTGGATCAGTTTGGAGTTCTACATGATGGAAAGCAGCCATACCCGGGGGCCATCACTACTTGTATGTTTTCAACTATAAGCTTTGGCATTTTGGAGTGTTTGATTTGTTTTCTTTCAATGCGAATTCACTGTTAATTTATTGCTAAGTATGACTTATTTTTTGTGGATGTTTCATTTATGCGTCGGAATAGTAGAAAAGTTGGCGTCTTGTGGTGCAAAGATGGTAGTCATAAGTAATTCTTCAAGACGTGCATCAACAACCATACAAAAGTTAAGTAGCCTTGGATTTAATCCCTCGCTCTTTCTGGGAGCCATTACGAGTGGGGAGTTAACACACCAGTATCTTATGAGGTTTTAATTTTCTCCCAAGCATCATCTTGTTCGGAATTCAAAATTTTATTTTGTTTGAGTAGAGCCATTAAACTTTTATTGAACAGGAGAGATGATCCGTGGTTTGCTTCACTGGGAAATTCCTGCATTCACATGACCTGGAGTGATCGAGGGGCTATATCACTCGAGGTATGCTAAAACTGCCTTAACTGAATAGTTAAGGAAATCTCTCGGCTCAAACATGATTGAATTTTCTTCCTGTAAACTGGGAAGGATGGTAAAATTCTGCACACAAGTTTTCTAAGAGCTTTTATTATAGAATGCAAATTGCGCCAATGAAACTTTTGGCTCTTTGATTAAATGGTAAAAACTTAGAATGTGGAAACTGGACATTCATGAGAAACTAAAGCTCGGAAAACCAAAAGCTACAGGCTGCAAAAGTGTTCTGAATTTTTTTTTTCCATCAGGTTTTGTGTGTGAATAATATTTTATGGAAACTGGGGGTAGTGATGGCTAAAAATTCTGCCAAGCAAAAAAAAGGAGAGAGAGAGAGAGAGAGAAGAAATAAGAAAAAAACACACACTTTTCTGTTTCCAAATTCAGTACCAGTATTCATAAATCAAACTTTCCCGTACGAGTGCTTTCTTTTCTTACAAAATCCCTAAATTCTCTTTAATGATTTTTGGGAGTAAATGTCTTGATTCAGGGCCTAGGGCTCCAAGTAGTGGATAATGTTGATGAAGCTCAGTTTATTTTGGCTCACGGTACTGAAGCTTTGGGGCATCCATCTGGGGATGCACTTCCAAAGACAATTGAGGAACTTAACAAAGTTTTGGCTCAATGTGCTGCTAAAAAGATTCCTATGGTTGTAGCAAATCCGGATTTTGTTACTGTAGAGGCTAGAGCTCTAAGGGTGATGCCTGGTATGCTAATCTATGCAACATCTCAAGTCATCTGAAGTTGATGATAGATCCAAATTTCTTGGTTACTGAGCAAACACTCTTCTGTGAATCTGCTTTAAGGTTTAGTTGTTCTCAGTTGTTTATATTCCAACAGGAACACTGGCAGCCGCATATGAGAAGCTTGGTGGTGAAGTGAAGTGGATGGGCAAGCCTGGCGAGGTAAAACCTGGAGCTTTCTTAACTTGCATGTTGTTTTAAGATGTAGTAAAAAATCAAGGTGTTTCTATAGGAAGCAAAAATGCTTCCTTTTATTCTCTTGTAAAAATTTTATTCTGATTTCTCCCCAGTATAAGATATATTGCAGCTATAGACTTGGCTTCTATTTAAGAAAGAATTAGTGAGCGGGGGAGGGCGGGTGGACAAAAGCAATGCTTGGGGGGATAATGCATTTGGGGGATACCATTGGCTCCACCTTTTACCAATTCATTTATGACATTTAACCTCTGTCTCTGTCTCTCTGAAATAGATCATATATAAATCAGCAATGGCAATGGCTGGTGAGGATGCTGCGGATTGTATTGGTGTTGGAGACTCTCTCCACCACGATATAAAAGGTGCAAATATAGCTGGAATTTGTTCAGCTTTCGTTACTGGAGGAATCCATGCAACTGAACTGGGACTTACTAAATTTGGAGAAATTGCAGCTGAATCGTCTGTTAGTTCTGTTGCCACACAGTACGGGGCTTACCCAAGCTATGTGCTTCCGTCATTCACATGGTAGCATGTGTTTAAAGGTGAGTAACTTCAAGATGAAGCCCCTTGCGTCTGTCAGTGAATAGAGCACCACTTTTATTCAGTGTGAACCTGCAGGCGATTCCATCCACTTCCTAATTTCTGAAGTAAGGCATTTAGAGTGTTGCTGGCCCTGCTGCTAAAGAAAATCACTGGGAATATCATTGTAATTTGATTGATCTGAACATGTTATTACAAAACTCAGTAGTTAATTATGTTTTATATATGCTTTTGATGTCCCTTCGTTGTTCCCAGTGAAATGCTTGTGTCTTGTAGCTATTTGAGATCAGCTCGTGATTATTTTATATCAAGCCACTCCATTAGATTTTGAGTTTGAGCTCAATAATGCTCGAGATAGGGTTTTCAACTTTTCCTTAAGAAAAAGGTGCATATTAATCACTCAGCTAACATTTGGGCTCAAAATCAAATTTCAGCTCAATATTTTTTTGTCCAAATAGATTCTTTCAACTTTTATAAGAGTCAAATAAATCCTTGATTTCTAGTTTCAAAGGAAAATAAGATCATCCTTAATATTTAAATAACTACAACTGTAGGAATTCCAAATTTTTTTTTATAAAATTCACAAACAAATCAAAAGATCTGATTATATATTCTAGTTTTCAATTCAATGCTTAAATGAATGAAGGGACTTTTTTTTATATAAATATATATATATATATATATTTTTTATTTTATCTTGTTTCGCAGTTTTAAATTACTAACAAGAAGTAAATTTTATTTGTTGATTTCTTAATATACTCAAATACAATAATAATATGGAATCCGTAGATGAATTTTTTTTATAGAACCCACTTGTTGATGTGTTCGTTTTTATTCCTTCCTCGCCTTTTACCGGAAAATCACGCTACATTTAAGTTTTTACTTTTTCAGGGATTCCTTCCTTGTATATTAATCCAGAAAATTAATTTTTTCAGTTTTTTTTACTAACAAAAACACGCTACATTTAAGTTTCTTTTTAGGGATTCCTTCCTCGTATTTTAATCCAGAATTTTTTTTTTTTTTTCACTATGCCGTATTTTTTTCTCAAAATTATTTCATCCCCTTACCTCGAAAAATCAGTTTTTTCCTACTAACAAACTATATTTCATCGCCTTACCGCGAAAAATCAGTTTTTTCCTACTAACAAAAACAAGTTACATATAGGTTTTACTCTCACTTTTTCACAAATTCCTTCCTCATATATTATTCAGAAAATAAAGTTTTTCCACTATGCCGGACTTTTTTCCCAAAATTATTTCATCCATTTTTTTTTTATGTTATCTCTACCAAAATTTTCATATTAAATTATGATAAATTCTGAAAAGTTCACACTGATTAATGATGAAAAAAAAATATAGAGTATCATAATTCAGAATCCATTATCTTTGAACATGACTAAGAAACAAAAAAAAAAAAAAAAAAGAATACAAAAGAAAAAAAAAAATAATTAAAAAAATATAATAATAATAATAATAATAATAATAATAATAATAATAATAATAATAATAATAATAATAATAATAATAATAATAATAATAATAATAATAATAATAATAATAATAATAATAATAATAATAAGAAGAAGAAGAAGAAGAAGAAGATACATAATCGAGAATCCAATCGGAAACAAAAAATTTTCTTAAGGATTATTCTTATATAAAATATTTATTAGTTTACCTTCAAAATATTCATTATTAGAAATAAATTTTAAGAAAGACATAGAAAATACATAGGTTATTTTAGGATGAATTGAATCTGCATAGTCGATATGATGAGCTCATGGTTATAAATAGAGTTGTATTTGGATTTAGAATTGTAATTTTAGGATGAATTGAATCTACATAGGCGATATGATAAGCCCATTGTTATAGATAGAGAGTTGTATTTGGATTTAGAATTGTAATTTTATGATGAATTGAATCTGCATAGTCGATATGATGAGCACATTGTTATAAATAGAGAGTTGTATTTGGATTTAGAATTGTAATTGACGATGAACTCAAATCTTTCAAATTTATATCCAATAATCTTCAATATTCAATATGATGAGCTCATTGATATAAATGAAGTTGGATTTGAATTTAGAATCTTAATATTCAATATGATGAGCTCATTGATATAAATGAAGTTGGATTTGAATTTAGAATCTTAATAGGCATAAAAAAGAAAAGTTGATTAACTAAACTAAAAATATTTTATACAATAATAATCCTTAAAGAAAATATTTATTTTCTCAATCTTATTCATTAGAATTCTGGATAATGTATTTTCTCTTTGTTTATTATTATCAATTAGTATAATCTATTTCAAAATTTATTTTAATGTAATATTAAGATATTGGAAGAGATGAGAGAAGAAAAAAAAAATAGATTGGAAAATTTATTTTTAGGAAGAATAGCACCGCCATAGTGGAAAATTTTGATTATTAGAATAAATAAAATGGATAAAATAGTTTTGGGAAGAAAAAAATCTTGCATAGTGGAAAAAGTTTAGTTTCGGAGTAAGAGGTAGGGGTGTAAGTGAGCCGATACAACTCGCGAGCCACTCGGGATCGACTCGCAAAAAGATCGAAATCGACTCGAGAGAAACGAGCCGAACTCGAGCTCGAGCTACTCGAGTAGGTGTCAAGTTCGAGTTCGAGCTCATTGATTCTCAGCTCGACAGGCTCGCGAGCTTAATCGAGCTTATGTTAAATTACTAGTTTACCCTTTAGAATTGACATAATTATAGATATATTATAATTCTATAAGGTCCCCATTAACAACAATTTATAGTATCATTAATGTTTTCAATTTAAATTTTTTATATTTAATTTTTGCATGAGTCGAGTCGAGTCGATCCCGAGCTCAACGAATTTATACCGAGTCGAGCTCGACTTTGAAAAAAATGAATTCAGTCGAGCTCGGCTCCTGAAGCCTTAAAGTCGAGCTCGAGCTCGAGCTCGAGCCTGCCGGTACTCGACTCGACTCATTTACACTCCTAGTAAGAGGCGAGGAAGGAATAAAAAATATATATAGCTTGTTTTTATTAGGGGTGAGTGTGAGTTGGCCAACACATGGACAGTAGCTTGTTTTTTGTTATTGGTGTGAGGGTGTGGTGGCGATGTTAGTGGTGTGACTATGAGGTGACGAACACATCAACGGGTGGATTCTATAAGAAAATACATCAGTGAGTTCCATAATATTATTGCATACATATATATAATTTAATTTAATTTTTAAGTATAAAATATTTTTTAATGATTAATTTTTTTTATTTAAATAAAAAAAATTAGATAATTCCTTAAAAAAGATTAAGTATTAAAGTTATTTCTATTTAGAAAGATTCAAATTAAGATTATGACATAAATTGAGAAAGAAAATTGATTAGACAATAAAAGATTGATAAATCAGTGATCAACATATTCATAATAAAAAATTAATAAATCAGTGATCAAATTTTATACTTTCAAATTAAATTACAGTAAAAATCAGCCTATATAATGTAAATATAAATATAATAAAGACAAGTTAAGCCCAAGATTCGCCCGGACAAAATGGTTTTACATTTTTTAACTTGTCTGCACTGATGGCGGTTAATCAAGAATTATTGGAGTTTGTTAATAAGTTAGGTTAATAATTTCTGTTTGCGTCTTCCGGATGAAAGGAATCTGTTTTTAATAAGATACCATCAATCAACTCTGGCAGCTCGGCAAGTCCTGATAGATTCTTACTGGACAATAGAATATCGGAAAATGTGAGGAGCTGCTACGTTTTCCCGCCGACACCGGAGGGGCGGCTTATTCATTGCTTCATTCTTTGTATATGATGGCCCGTTTGTTTATGGCACGGGCCGGGTTAATGTACGTTTCTTTTTATATGATGGCCCATTTGTTTATGGCACGGACGGGTTTTTATATGATGGTTCGTTTCTTTTCTTTTTATATGATGGCCCATTTGTTTATGGCACGAGCGGGCTAGTGTACGTTTCTTTTTATATGATGGTTCGTTTCTTTATGGCATGGCCCGGCTAATGTACTTTTGTGGACTCTTGCAACTATGGTCAAACCATGGCAATGGCAATGGCAATGACAATGGACCCAACAACAATTCGTCAAATCAGCAGTTGTTTGGTGTTGGGAAAAGATAATGGATATGTCGAAGCATGTTAGATAGAGATACTACCTCCGTCCCGCTCTAACTTTCCTACTTTCCTTTTCGGTTTGTCTCAACTTAATTTTTCAACCCATAAATGTCAAATTTCTCCCACAATCTCCACCCTCAAAATTTCCACCATCAATCTCCACCTTTAAAAAAGTCAAAGATTCCACAAAATCTGCTTTTAACGGTTAAGATAGGACAAAACACAATCCAATGGTGATAAGTATTCCAGGTGCATAGTACCCCGGAGCACCAAAGTGGACTCAATATTTTAATACCTACAAGGCTACAACTATATAAGTTAAAAAAAATAAAAAAAAAAAATAAAAAAATTATAAAATTCAAAAACAAATAAAAAGTTCTGATTATGTATTTTATTTTTCAATTCTATGCTTAAATAAATGAAGGGATTTTCTTTTGCAATTTTTTTTTTTTAATCTTGTTTCCCAGGTTTACATTACTACCAAGTTGTCAATTTTATTTGTTGATTTCTTAATATACTTAAATATATTCTGATTTTATTGTTCAATTTTAGATTTATTTAGTTGTATTATACTGGCGTTACTTCTATCCTACCAACATGGTTATTACGTGCACATATGCATTTCGTGGGAACACAATTAGAAATCAATGAATAATATTTTGAGTAAGGCTTATGTGCACCATAGATATAAATATTTTTATGTGCAACGGATCATACCAACTTTAGAAGTACCAATTTCTACCAAAATATATCACTTAATTGACCAAAAGCATCACTTCTTTATAAAATATCAGTTTTTTATCAGTAAAATTGATATTTTTCGCTAATTAAGTGATAATTTTCGTCACCTTATTAGTACGACCTCACAAAATGTGTAAAATAAAAAATTGAAGTCCATTCATATGGCATCTACTTTTCTAGCTATCGATATTTTTTTGCTAAAAAGGTTATACTTTATTTTAAGAAAGACTGATACTTTTAAAAAAAAATGCATATTTTATTGGAAAAAACACATGAGACCATCTCCAATCCAACACAATAACTCTATTTTTGGTGGGAATTTTAGAGTTTATCCCTCCAACCACACTCTAAAACATCCCTTTATATTTGGGGGATGAACAGTGTCCCCCAATAAATAGGGGGACACTGTTCATCCACACAAAAACTGTATTTATACATTATATGCTCAAAATACTCCTAAATTCAGTTTTAACTACAAAAATGTTATATTTGTATTATTATTTATATTTAATAAGTTATCTAATTCAATTAAATTTAATTACCAAAAAAATTAGATTAATTTTTTTTATGAATCTTGCATATTTAAAAATAATGAAACAATAATAAGATAAGTTACTAGTTACATCAAACTGCAAGATAATTACACAATGGAAACTTCATTACAACAATATGAAAGAAAATAATGTTGGAAATATTAATTGCATAAATTGAAAAAAATTAAAAGCTTAAAGTAAAACAAAATACAGAAAGCTTAAATTAAACGCATATGACGAACATGGCAATGCTAGCATCTAAATTTGTTAGTTATGTAAAATTATTAATATTAATGTTTTATGTAATTTTTTATTTTCATGGTGTTGAATGCAATGTTTTATCTTTAAGTGTGAAATTATTAAATTTTTTACCTAAAATAAATAGTGTTGATTTTTTATAATATGTAAAACATAAATAATTATTTATAAAATAAAATTAGAAGTAAGTAATCTTATTGTGTAAATTTAGTGGAATAGAGTTGGGTTGGAGATGGTTACATAAAACTGTAAATTTAGTGGGATAGAGTTGAGTTGGAGATAGTGTACACAAAAACTGTATATTTTATGTAAAATCCACACTATTAATAGAGGGTAGATTGAAGATGCTCTGAAGTATCACATTTTCCTTTTTCTGACAAAAAAGTACTACCTAACCTTTTTTTGCTAAACAAAACTAATGTAGTTAGACTGAATCAACCTGTTGTTTATAAGAAGACCCATCCATACGTTGTATCTAAATTTTGGCTCAACATTTTATAAAGTTGAGGTCACGTATATACCCATGTGAGTGAGGACCCATGGGCAGAAGTTGAAGGGCTTTTTGACTCATTTTAACACAAACTGTAGGACTTGTTTGATCCATTTCAAAACTCGGGTAAATTCAAACAAAACAATAGTCTACTATCTAATTTAATCTCGAAATATAGTTCAGTAACGAATTGAGGAGCTAATCACAGCTTTTCCCTTTAGATATCTCTATATAAATAATTAAATAGATCATCAAACTCGAGTCTTTTTAATCTTTATAATTGAACACTAAGGCTTGCTTGATTGCAAATCATCAATGTCAATGGTAATGGGTATGAATGAAAGATTAATGTGGGAGTTGTTAATAAAATGGAGTATTGATCAACTTATTCATTATGTAACAAGCACCATAAATGAGAATGAGTCCTCATTCATTCTCATTCCCTACCCCTAAACCCCCGACCAAGCAGATCCTAAGCTGAGTTCACCATTGAGAGGAACTGGGCTTCGAACACTCCCGTTCCCCTTTTAGCAGCCCACCGATAATGTGTTAAAATCTTATAATAAGAAGTAAATTACCTTGTCCAAAATGAATGAATGAGATCATTACACAGGTTCTCTCAATATGATGATAACCTATAGGAATTTTAAACATATCAAATTACGGATCAACAATTATGAAGCAAATATTGTCAACTTATTGGAAGGTGTAGTGTATCAGAGAATACAAGGAATTGTGAACACCCAAAGGAATGCGTAGGGCAGCGCACGTGCAATGCTTCGATCACAAATAAATGAAGGATACACACAAACTTATGCCGTTCTCGTCTTAAAAGTTTTCATAAATTATAAACCCAGATATCAACTATATAAACAACAGTGCTTAAGCCTGCAAAAAGCTTGCGTATTTGGCACCCAGGAATAACCTCTGGATGCAGAGTAGGGCGTTTTTAGTAACCTCTGCATTCTCATGGTTCATCAATTTCATTACACGGTCCTTCGCTTTGAGGTCTGTCACAATGATACGCCCAGCAGGATGGTACTGGATGAACTGTGAGAGATCGTAGCAAGCCACAGCAAGTGTTCTAGGATCAGTGGATGTGTCCAAAATCGTGATCAGGACCCTTAGGACCTGCATTACCATGTCAAACCGTCAGTTTTGCGCTCAAAGACATCTATGAACTAGTTTAGTTTATCAAAAGGAAACTTGTACGTTTGGGTCCCTGAATAAGATGCAAGAATTATTGGAGAAACTTGTTTCTAGAAGAAAAACAGTGTATAGAGTTTGGGACCACTACTTTTTTCTGTGATCACCTCAATAGCATCGAGGTAATGAAGTTCTTTACTCCTATCTCATAACTGTAGTAAGCTAAGGTATTTACGGTGCTGAAGGAGTCTACCGTGGAAACGCAAGGTGAGAATAGAGAAGTGATAAATTGTAATCAAGCATGGTAACTAACCTTTACAAGATAGGCTCCTTTATAGGAACCACAAGAATATGCCATTCATGGTCATGAGAGAGCAGTTTGTTATCATGAATAAAAATTATTTTAATGGTTGCCAAAGACATCTTCCACTTCATCATCATAAAATTATAACTTGTTGAAGAAAATACATAACATTGAAAATAAAGATATCTATTGTGTAAAAAGATGATGGTTTAACTTGATGGTCTTTAAGGAGTTAGAATGGGCAGGCTACACGGATATTCACCCAGGTTTGGGACAGCCTCCCTTCCTAT
This sequence comes from Ajuga chamaepitys, assembly GCA_958295605.1. Taxonomy (NCBI): domain Eukaryota; kingdom Viridiplantae; phylum Streptophyta; class Magnoliopsida; order Lamiales; family Lamiaceae; genus Ajuga; species Ajuga chamaepitys. Next base: position 29,909,458 of record OY282508.1, on the reverse strand, counting down.
ACCTCCACCACGCCGCCAATCTATTGAATTGGGGCCCAGTATTTGGTCTCCTTTGTGTATGATTAGAGTCAGACCAGGACGCCCCATCTACTCTTATCCTCCAGGACCCTGCTACATCTAATTAGCTTCCATTTTTCATGTGCAATTCCATCCTATGTGATGTGATTTTACTGGCAGATGATTCAGAATTATTAGTATTTTTTTTGTTATAAGAAACATGTAATCTTATTGCAATTAAGAAGAGGGATGAGAGATCCATCCACTGGTACATTAGTGACAGTTACAGAAAGATAAAGTAACTACATGGCAATACTCCAACTCCTATCTAAGTCAGATACAAAAAAGGCTTTAAACAAGCTATGACTCAACAACCACAGACACTATATTTGATCCTCTCCCACACATCTTCTAAAGTCTCCTCGCTATCGTCAAAGATTCTCCCATTCCTTTCTAACAAAGTGGACCACAGAATTATTATTTATTAGTTTTGAGCAAACAAAAGCATATTTTCCATTTTTACTATGCTAAACACACAAATCATGTTCATCTATTTTCACTGCTTATCTTTCCAAATCACCACTTACGTACTAATTTAATAACATATCATATTCAAACACAATAATTAAAAGCGTGGGAGCAACCACTACTAATTCATCTTATATAATACAATAAATTTCAAACATTATTATTAATGGACCACCACTTTTATATTCATACTATACTAATAAATATCATATTTAATTAAACTTCAATCCCATTCATCTAACTATAACAAATTTAATCTCGTAAACAACACTGGAAATACGAAAAACTGGAACTTAGACATAGAATTTCGTCTCTGAATATATTTCCTCAACCATATCAGAGCTATAAGCTTATACTAGTGAGAGAGCTCCAGTAGCAGTAACTTGGCGGGATTCTACTTAGATTAATTACAACACAATCAAGAAGGGAATTAGATATTACCTGAAAATCATGTTCTTCAAAGTTTGTAATGTTGTCCCGCCAGAATATATTATCTTTATGCATAGGTGACCAGTCAAGATGTCCAAGGAGAACTTCCTGCTTATACTTGTCAAATGAACTTAGCTTCTTGATATTATCCTTCAGTCCTTCTTCCAGTTGATTCAAAGCTTCCAGAAGATCCTGTGAGGAAAAATGATAACTTTAGCAGTTGAATGCCTAATACATGAAGGGATTACAGGGAGATCGATCATCCAATCAGAGATGAGAAACGGACTGAAAATGTTAATAATGGGTGAAATCCTATATGACCTCATATACTAAAAGGCAAAAGCTTTTGAATAAGCTTATAACTGCAACTATATAAGTTTTGAACTAAGACCTATGAAACGGAAGACAATTTTCAAAGACAGACCACTAAAGGTATCAATATCTTATAATGATAGTCATCCAGCGTAGCACATAAAAAACATGGAAAAACTAGTGGGGGCTCTAGAAATCACATAGTAACAATAAAAGGAAAAGTGATGGATCAATATGTCGAGAATGCTATCCTAGTACTACACTTCTTTTGACAAAACGCATCACGTTGCATGTAAAAGAGATACTGACTCTGACACAAGATCTGTATGCGTAAATACATGCATACAGAAAAGATAGAAAAGGTATGTTATTCCAATTGTAGTAAAATTGGAAAAACAGTCCATGTTTGTGATCCAGTACACATTTACCTATTTTATGTAAGATAATTAACCAATATAAGGGATCCTGGGAAACATTTCCTAACCTCATCACTCCAAGCCTGAGCTTTTAAACTCTGAACGAGCTGCGGCATCCCCAGGTCCACCATCTGAGCACCAAATGTCCCTTTGTGTAGCAAATTCCTGAGGGTCAAGATAACTACCCTGACAACCTACATATGTTCATAAGTAATCCGGACTCAAAAAAAGTGACTGTAATGAGGAACAAAATATGTAAACTGAAGATGCAGCACATGCAAAACTATTTTCAAGATTAAGATTAAAATTGCTCAAATAACTATAGGTGAATGTGGCAAGGCATCTGAAAAAGATAATAGGGTTTCTTCTCAACAAATTCTAGATGAACTTACCTTTTCCTTGGTTGATCCTTTAACAACGTCAATTAACCTTGGCAAAGATCTAGAAGTGGCCAAGTATTCAATTGCAGGCTCATAGTATGAAAGGAGCCATACGCAGAGACATGTTTCATAGAGGAGCTGTTTCAAAAGTTTAAAAGTAACGGTGATCAAGCTAAACTGATAAAAGATGAGGTATAACAATTACAAAGTCTCGGACAAATCATATGAATATATAAGCTAGGATTTAGAACCCTGTAAAACATCGAAATAGATTGATATGTAAATTTTGGATTAGAAAGTAAATGTTTCTCCATTAGTTATCCTGAACTACGGTAGTACCTGAATGGATTGTTGGGTGGATGCTGGAGAAATTAGAGGGACAAGCAACTTCACTCCATCTGCTTGAACAAATGAAGATCGCACCACAGGTTCTTTCAGTAAAGTAGCAAGGCAATTAATAGCCGTAGGGATGCCACGGTTAGGATGAGATGGCTTCTTCAGCTGTACAGGTAGACAACCATAAGGACGAGGATTGCTTGCTTTTGTAATGACACCACAGTATTTCATTGATTTAGAGAAAGACATTAGTTCTCACAAGTGTCTTCCCGAGATTTTTACGATATCAGAATATAGATCATTAGATGATATTAGAATGATTATTTCATATTTACTTCAGTGATGCAGAATCCTTTACCCTTATCAATCTCCTAGAAAGCATGTACCCAACAAATTAAGCAAAGCTCTCAACAACGTTCATCAATATGGACGTCCATTAAACAGCTAAGACAGAATAATTCAGTCCAACCAAAAATTAAAATACCCAAATGTGACAAGTCAAAAACGATGTTATTCTCAGATATTAAAAATAAAAAATGAAAAAGGCGGGTGCAGGTAAGTGCCATACAGGCCGCACAGGGCACCTAAGAGTCCTAAGTTGATTTGAGCTGCATGAGAGGTCAAACGAATTTCAGGCTGAACTGGGTATTTTTGCTTTGCTCTAGGCCACCTAGCGCCTAGCCACCCGCCTGCCGCAATGGCAGATGCAGATAGGTACATGGAGGACAGCTGTACAACAAACATGATTCAAATAAATTTAATAGCTATGTGCTATACCTTATTCCTTTCTTTGTGAAGAGGGTATTATCAGACTTAAATTTATGTTGGGCTATTCCACAAAGCATAAAGGGCAGCTTTATGATGAATTTGGGTACCTCATCAGTGAAAAAGTCTAGTATTCCTGAGGAGTTATTGTACATGCACTGTGTTAGTGTATATGGCTGGAAATAAACAGGATAATCTTTGAAAACATAGAGGAATCATTGGAAGAAGTTTGGGTAAAATTAAAATTTAGAGTTGCCTGGTGGATTTCTGTTCATAAGGAATTTAGGAGCTTTTTCATTTCCAATATCCAAGGAGATTTTAGCATTGTAATCTAATAGTCAGAATCTAGAAGGGTAGTCTAGCCTCACTATGTGAAGTCTCATCCCTGTGTATTTTTTCTATTATCAATCAATGTTCTGTTATATAAAAAATAGTTAGGTATATTCCCGAGTATTGGTGGTCTAGTGATTGCAACTCTAACTACATATCTAGGCCACCAGAGTTCGCATGCCTTTGGTGACTTCAATAATTTTATTTATTAAAGCATTATATAAAGTTTTGGTTTTCAAAATTACTAACCAAATGTGGTTGAAGATCGGTGATTATACATATTTGTTAGGTTCCTAACCATATAAGTTCAAGTCCAATTTAATTACAAAATACATTTAATGTGATTGAATAGTTGCCCTTGATATAATAAAAACCTTTAAAAAGAAGCAAGATAACTAAAAAGATCTATCTCTTTCTTTTTTGTAACTTTTGAGTTAAATAAATTTATATATAAAATAATACTCTATTGATATATTTTCAATTAAACACCACAGCCCGATTCTAAAATCCTAGATGCGCCGCTGGCCTGCCTAGACCAATTTTTGAAGCGACGTTTACATCTAAAATTGTAGTCGTGCCATCCAACTTATAAACAGCAGAAAGTAACAAAAATGCAAAAACATAATTCTATATGCTACCATTCACTTATACACAGCACAAATAATAAAAACCAAAATTAGGGAAAAAAACTGACCTGTGCGCACAACCACTCAACCAGCCCCTTTAGAACATCATCTATAGTAGTAATCTCTTTCTTTGAATCTGATCCTCCATCAGCATTGGCACCATTGTGAGATTTTGGCCTTCCACTGGACTTAAAAAGAGTACAACTGTTACATTAAGACTAAAATTCCTTTATGCCAAAGATGAAAGTGGTCCACACCTTACTATCAAAGAAAGTATCTTACAGCTCTTCTCTTGTATAAACCAGTTACCTTTCCAGAGCAATCTGCAAAAGAAATGGGACGGAGTAGTCAGCTGCCATTTGATCTACGGAATTGGGAGAACTACAACCAAGCACCAGTTTTATTTATAGCAGACTTAAGTACTAGGATGAACGGAAAGTGCTTCAACTTCCAATATGACATACAGCTCTTGTTGCAGCATCAACTGATATGTCATCGACATCTACAAAGTATACTTTCTTTCTTTTTTTACGTTCATCTTGAGTTGGCCGAATGTTGCTTTCTTCTTTTTTTTTCAGGAAACATTATTAATGGCTAAAAGAAAAAGGGGGAAGAGAATTCCCCCCCGCAGTACACGAGTATGGCCAGAATGTTGCTTTCACATAGGAAAGTTTGCCAAGAGTAAGAAAAACCCTCTGAGAAACTTACTGAACAGAAAAAACTATAACGTGCAACAATAAGCAAGAATAGGCCAATACCTCAGGAACGGCTCATAGGTATCCTCGGTTGCCAGAGATTTATCATGAAACAATCTTGCTCTTTTGGGGTTTGCTGCCATGTAAAGACAAAAAAGAAAAAAAGGTAGATACACAAGTAAAGCTCAGCTACTTATATAGTCGAGTTGAATAACTATGCTATGCATTTAGTCACTTACCAGAAAGCATTTCATCAATCAGAGCCAAAATGTACTCTACAGTTTCTTCCTTGAATATGTCACGTAAAATGCTAACAAAAACACGAATGTAAGCTGGACCATCCTGAAACAATTGCAATTGTTATCAAAGCCCATAACAGTATCAGAATCCTACTATTGGCCTTTATGTCACCATGGGACAAATGAATAATTATAATAAAGCATCACCAACATATCAAATATGCTGCCAACCACTGATACTGAACATCACTGGAGATGGCCAGCTGTGGGATTCTCTAATAGTATCCTTTACTCATAATTCATGGTGCCAATAGATAGATAATATTATGGTTTGTGGAACACTTAAAAGCCATATGATCAAATCAACTAAGCTTCTAATTCTATAAACCAAAACTCTCATTTATAACAAGTTATACAGTTTAACTTGGAAGGAAAGGCCAATATTTAATTTACCAAGCAATATCTATAACTATGCGGTAGCAATGCCTCAAAAGCTCAAAAAGACTACAAGTTAAAGAGATTAGACATTTACATCATCAAGCAACTGAGCCTTGTGATTCTCGGGTTTCTTATCATAACGCCTCAACAGCTGAAGCCCTGTCCCCGTGATCAGCTTAGTTGTCATATAAGTCTCCCATGGTATATCCCTCCTCAAAACCTTCACAACAAATTCATATAATCAAAATCAAATAATGACTTCAAACCCCTTCTAGTGAATCAAACATTCCCAGAAAACAACTCCTCTTATGAAACAAATCAATCGTTCCAGCAGCGCCTAAATGTACAGAAATTGATACACACAAAAATATTCAAATCCTGACTTTAGAACGTGAACACTGTATAATGATTTTGACACCAGTAGTTTGTGCTAGCAACTACGCCTACACTCTATAAATTTATGGAGAGAGGAGTGTATGCATATCTGGTGGGTACCTGGTCGGTGGAGAGCTCGGCTTGATCCGTGGGCATTGTGGAGAATCGAAGTGCTTGCGACGGATCGAGATCTAGAGAGAGAAACGGGCTCCGGATGGGGGAGAGAGAGTGGAGATCAGAAGATACAAAAATTGTACAGATGATTGTGGTCCGTGGAAATCAATCATAAAAAAGAAAAACATGGAAGATACGGGAGCTACTACGGGTCGGGTTGGAATGGGCCTACTATTGGGCCTGATGACTGGACAACCACCAATTTTGGAATGGGCCAACTTCAAACGGCTCCAACAAAAATCCCGGTAGATGCGGATATATCAATCCGACTAGCTCCATATTTTATACGGATTAGATCATAAGAATTTTAGCTCGAAGTATCATATAATTAATAGGCTTAATTACATGGGTCAAGTCCAGCAGGCTGCATGGGTTGGCCCGACCAAATGTAGTATATATTGTATCAGAGCCCTAGGTTTATTTAAAGAAATCGTGAATTATATTTATTATGTTACGTACTATCCTAACGGAGGAGACATACGAGTAAAATATGAATCCGAACGAAAGTTCGAGAGAAAACACTCCACAGAAATACTTGAGTGAGGACTCAAGTAACCCAGAATATTTTCATATTCTGGAAAGACAGAAACAGGATTTCTTTGGAGAATTTATTCGAAAATGTGAACGGACTCTTGAAATAATTAAGAAGCTCAACCATGAGTTACGACAGCCTTTCAAGATGCCAAATGATGATGAAACGAGAGAGGGAATCAGAAGAAAGACCCTTGAACAGGAAATTCCTGTAGAAGGGAATGCAACTGATCTCATCCACTTCACAAGCATTCATGGAAGATTTCCAACCAAGGAAATCTGGAGAAGGCGTCCCAATCAGTCCCCATCGGATATCCAAAAATCTCATTTACATTTCTGGAAAAAATCATGAGGGGACCTAATTGGGAAGAAGTAAGTGGAGAAAAATCTAAGATTACAGATCTTAGAGAAATCCAGAAGACGGTCCAGAGTTATGGAGAGACCATCCTCGACCAACAGAAGGAGATCTTTGAAACACTCAAGGAGGTTCAAAGGAGATTGACCATCTTGGAAACAAAACCAAGTATGGCCAGGAGAAGAGAAAGTTCGCCATCTTTCGGCACAGAACCCCTATTGCATCAAAAGGGGAAAACTACCGAAGTAAAGAGAGAGTTGACAGATACAGAAAAGATGATTGCTTTTCTAAACCGGAAGAGTCTATCCTAATGAATAGAATAAATCTTGGGGATTTACACGACCTTGCACAATCCTTTGCAGGATTGGGGCTTGTAGATCTAAAAATGCAAGAAAATGTATCTACGGGACAACAACAGACTCCCCGAAATACACCACAGAATCCAACAAATGTGGTAGAAAGCGAGGGATCCCATGACCCTCCAACAGGCAGAAATATACCACCAACGGGAGATTTCGCTACGGGCACTTATATCTTTCCCGCAGAAACAAGAAAGAGAACCCAAAGGCCAAACTTTATGCAATCGCCTTATGGGAGATCTCAGTTGGAGCCAATACATTCATACGGATTAGTTCTCAACCTGGATACATTGGACTTCAAGAACCGAGAACTACTCATAGATGAGTGGGCAGGAGCAATGAAGATTGCAGCTGGAACGCTAGATCTAGATAAAGAAAACTTTATCTCACTTCTGAAGATAAGTTTGGAAGGATCAGTAAAAATTGCCTGGGAAGCTACTAATCCTGAGATAGTAGAAAATATCTGGGCTGGCGAAGCCTTAGCAGAGATCGTCAACAAAATGGCTCAAGTACTTAAAGTAGGATTCGTTGGAGTGGGCTACTTTGAAGGAGCTGAAGACGATACAAGCAGGCACTTCATTCCCTAGAGTTATGTGATATTTGTCACGTAGATGAGTTCATCAAACTCTTCACAGAGTATAGATGGAAGTAAAAAATACAGGAACGAGACGCCATTCTATTATTCTTTGCCAAGATCCCAAGTCCATGGAGAGAAACGCTGATTAAAGAATATCAGCCACCTCTAGAGGATAGATTGGTTACTGTGGCAAGAAGGATGTCGTTCCTCAAAATCAAGCTTGCTGAGTGGTGCTATCAAGCGGCGCTCCATAAGAATTACAAGAGGTTAAGAGGAATAAACAAAAGTGTTCCTCTATGCTGTGTTGAAAACGATATCCCTACTATTGTGGGAGGTCAACCATTTAGGCAAAAGAAGATAAAAAGGAGAAGTCATCCTTATGCCAGAAGAGATGGTAACCAGAAATCTGGGACTTCATAGAGCCCTAGAAAGTTTTGGTCCAAACAGAAGGCCCGTAGTTACAAAACGGGGCAGAGGTCAGGACCAAGTCGGAGCAGAACTTCTTCCTCAGGCTCAAATCAAATGAGCAGGGGAAGATCATCATCAACAAGGAAAACTTACAGAAGAGCTCATACAAGAGCTAATGAAAGTTTCAAAGATTGCAATTGTTGGACATGTGGTGCCAAAGGCCACATATCAACAGACTGTCCAGACAATCAAAGACGAGGAATCAGAAAGTTTGAGGCAACTCCAGAAATGGAAGAGGCTGTATACTTTCAGGATCTAATTCAAGTATATCATTTTGAAGGAATTTCTTCAGATGAAAGCATATACGAAGAAGAAGATTATAGCGAGGATGAGTCTTCAGAATCAGAATCAGACTGAAGAAAAGGACGTCTTCCGACAGGAGACGCAAGAAGATCTCTCGGGGTTCTTCTCACAAATATCAATTTCTCATAAGACTCTTATAAAAATTAAGAGAGAAGATCCAAAACTCCAAATCTATGATGGATTTTCAGTTAGAAGATTGGACAAGACTTTAGGACATTTCCTAAAGAAGAGAAAGCATCATATCATTTACAGAGTCACAGCAGGGGAAATTGCAATTCCCATGGAACTGACAAGTAATGTGATGGAGATGCAGCTAGTTCCGATGAGAGAAATTAGAGAGGAACTAAGCATAATGAATAGAGAGATTGCTCAGAAGATGCAATGGATCCATATCGGAGCCATCAGAATTCTGATCAAATCAACATTCAAAGAAGGAATTGATTCTCCGATTGATATTGCCATCTTCGACTAAAGAATCAAGAATTTGCGAGATGCAAGTCTGGGAGGAATCTCAGGAAATCTATATGCCGGGAAATTGGTATCCTATATTTATCCAAGGATTGCCTATAACTTGGCAGATCGCGATTTTAATAGAGTTCTAACCCTTCATCCAATATTTATCCAAGGATTGCCTATAACTTGGCAGATCGCGATTTTAATAGAGTTCTAACCCTTCATCAAGATTTCAAGAACAAGGAGTTGATGAAAGAAGGGAATAGACCATACTATTACCTATAGTATTTCGTATGCATTGTCTAATACCCACCATTCAGAACTATTCGTGGGAAAGGAGTTCATCGAAATACCAGATATCTTCGAGCAAGTGGCACATGCAGTCCGTCCGGAGATTATGGAGTTGCCACCAATCCATGAGATGGATATGCGGATCGCGGATCAACCTATTATGACTAGAGCTACAAGTCAAAGGTTCGAACTAAGAAGAGTTTATTTTCATGATAGTAGAATCATGAGTCGGAGCTGGGAAAAGAGACCTATCTCACAAGAGAATCTGGAGCCAGAAAAATTCACAACTAAAGGTGAATTAAAATGTCCAGAGGGATGGAGAGAAGTGGAGATAGTATTCGATATCACTCAAAAGGATAATATGTTTCCTTGTGACGTCTTATATTATCTACAACAACCTTCATTGGGGAGATTTGAAGGACTTCTCCAGCTAGGAGAAAACGAGTTGATAATCCAAGGAATAGCAGGGCGAGAAAATGGGCGTCTTATTCTTGGATTGGAATTTCTCGAGGAACACAAACCTTGGGAACGACAGCCAGATAGGGTGGTCTTTACAGTGGCTCATAGAAAATATCAAGTTCTATGAAGAAAGAGGCCCTCTATTAATGGCTACTAGTCCATTCTCAATATACATCTCTATAGGGATGTTATATGAAAAATATCAAGCGGAATATTTCGCGGCCTACATTGACTCAGGCGCAAGAATATGCACAGCCAAGCCGGAAATCTTTCCTACAGGGTTAGGAGAAGATCTACCAGCTATTGCAGGAAGAGATTTCTCAAAGAGGGTTCTTATTCTCAAACGAGGAATTAAGCAAGCGGAAATCATGATTGGAGGAGCCGGAGATACCCCATGGTATAAAGTCAAGTCTCCACCAATTTATTTCCATGATACAGAGGCAGATATTCTGTTAGGAAACAATTTCCTACAGACATTCAAGCAGTTTACACAAGAAAATGAAACAAGAAAACTTATTTTCACAACCCTATGTGATCATAAGATTATTGTTCAGAGATTAAGGGAGGCATTTCATCGGAAAATGCCCATTAATTTTCGCAGCAAGCGTGGTGATGAAGGAAAACTAAGTCACCCAAAGATGAAGGATCATCGAAGATACGAAGATGCACTCCTTCAATATCGAGCTGAAACATTAGGAGGAGACAGGGATGAGAGAATGTCAAAAGAGACAATCCAATTCCTCAAGGTGTCTATGGAAGCAAGTCCACAACTTGATATCACCATTGAAGAACAAATATCTTTAGAAGATGTCAAGAAGAGGATAAAAAGGAATTTCAATGAAGATCCTCTAGCATGGTGGAACAAAAATGAACCCAAGGCAACTTTGAAGGTGAAAACTGGAAAAGAAAATGAGTTTGTTCGGTATAAACCAATCCTTATGAATCAAGCAGATCGTGAGGATATGAAGAAAATACTTAAGGAACATCTGGACCTTAAGTTAATATTAGAAGGAATCTCTCCATACAGTAGCCCAGGATTCCTGGTGAGAAATCATGGAGAAATGAAGAGAGGAAAGTCAAGATTGGTGATCAATTATAAAGGGATCAACAATATCTTGGAATTCGACGAATATTATATCCCAAGTAGAGAACACTTGGTGAACTGCATCAACGATGCAAAGGTATTCTCTAAATTTGATTGTAAATCTGGTTTCTATCAGATTAAGATGGAAGATGCCAGCACGAAATATACGGCGTTTTCCACACCGCAAGGACATTATATCTAGAATGTGATGCCAATGGGATTAGCAAATGCCCCCCAGATATATCAAAGGAAGATGGATAATCTATTTCAGGATTATTTTAAATTCATGTTCGTATATGTCGATGATATACTCATTGCCTCAAGGAATATGAAGGAACACATCAAACATCTGGAAATCTTTTCGGAAGTTTGTCATATGGAAGGATTGGTGCTATCAGAAAAGAAAGCAGTAATTGCCACTAGACAGATCGAGTTCCTTGGGATCGAGATCGATGAGTCTGGAATCATCCTTCAGAAACATATAGTAGAGAAGGTGCAGGGATTTCCGGAAGACCTCAAAGATAAGAAGCAACTTCAAAGTTTTCTTGGAGTTGTCAATTTTGCCGGGATGTTTATTAAAAATCTAGCAAAATACAGGAAGGTGTTCAGCCCATTGTTAAAGAAAGATGCCGATTTCAAATGGGGAAAAGAACACCAAGAATCAGTATTACAGCTTAAAGAGATCTGTAAAGACCTTCCAAAGCTTGCAATACCGAATGATGAAGATGAATTAGTATTCTACACAGATGCTAGTGATCATTGGTGGGCAGCAGTATTAACCAAAGCTACCCCTAATGGAGAAGTGCCATGTCGATACTGCAGCGGTCTCTTTGCAGAAAACGAAGCAGCAAGATGGCACATCAATGAGAAAGAATTCTTTGCAGTGCGAAAGGCCTTCAGAAAATGGCCGTTATTCCTACTGCCTAAGAAATTCATTCTTAAAATTGACAACACAAGTGTCAAAGCTTTCTTAACAAAAAAGATTGAATCTAAACCTGAGAAAGCTAGATTACTTAGATGGCAAGTTGATTGTCAATATTTTGATTATGAAGTTGTCATTATAAAGTCTCACGAAAATATTCTTGCAGACTTTCTAACAAGAGATGGAGTCCAGTGAAGCCAACTCCATCCTAACAGGATACAGGCATCTCCAGGAACATTTGGAGGAGCTTGATAAGAGGATCAACGACTTGGATATTCAAGCTAAAGTCGCGGGTCAAGTACAACAGGAGGACTTGTCAAAAGTCCAAAGCGCGCTGAAGGCTACCAAACTTGCAAGTAATTGCCTTTGGGACAGCCTGATTATTCCTATCCGACGGGAAGCTTTTTCAGTAAAGCAAAAGGTCGAGTTTCGAGAACGGGCCTCTAACCCGGTCGCCACAGATTCAGGTACTGTGAGCACAAGTTCTAAGTTGGATCCCTACACTGATCTAGCTGAAGAAATAATTGAGCAAACGGAGGATACTCCTCCTAATGTCTCAAGCCAACCCAGCACCTCTGGGGTAAAAGAGGGAGAGATCAATCTTAGCCAATGGTTGGTACCTCTAAGATTGATATTAACGATCTTAAAGTTTCTCCGTTTCAGGTTTATCAACGAACATGGGAGAAACTTCTTACAGGGGCTGGAGTTAACCCAGCAAATGCCAGATTGATCGATCTGGTAAATATCCAAGAATGTGGACGAACCCAGGAGCCAATCCACAAGAAATAAAAGAATGGTATGATTTTGGAGCTCTAGCTTCGGTTCATACTGTGCCACCAAGTTTTCCGAAAATCTCAAAACTTCCGGGATGGATATACAATGCTGTGTTCGAGACATGGGGGAACAACAATCATCTCGAGGAGATATTCTGGAGCTAAAGTTTATATCAGCAGCACCGGAACCATACAAGAACGGGTCTTACCCAGCTTTTCATTTTATAAAGCTACAAAGACCTGATCCCAGACAAGCAAACAAAAACATGTCTGCCCCAGATCACAAGATCCCCTTAGTATCAACCTTTACGGAGGATGATATTACTATACGGAGAGCTTGGGGCATATGGGTTTGTCTCATGGAAATGAGAAAGATCAAAGGGAGCTTCAAAGTCTTTCACAAGACGATGAATGGATCACTTTTGATCAACACCATGACATCCAAAACCTCTCCATATGCAGAGACTATCTTTGAACAAAAGAGAGAGATGTTATGGAAGAACGAGCTGCCGGCAAGTTCAGAAACTGCTAGAAAGTATTGCAATATGGCGCATAATGAACGGTGGACGAGCCGGATTTGTCCCAGGTGCCCAGAACAGGAAAAGGCACTATTATGGCAAGCGTTCCCTGTCATCAATGACAAAGGGAAGAGAAACGAGAAAGAACCATCGAGAAAGCAAAAGATGCCAAGGGGACCACCCAGAAAAAATTAATAAAGGGGTCTCCGACAAGCAGCGATGGGTTGAGTCACGAGAATTGTATCCACCCAAAATGACAAAAGGTGGAGGCATTCACAGCAGAATAATTAAAGTCTGCATGTGAGGCAAGGGTCCACAACATGTGAACCATGTGAAGGAGGGACCACATGAGTGTGATCCGGAAAGGCATCCAGAAAATCTGTGAGACGAATCCAAGGTTTACAACTGGACGCAATAATTCAAGGATAGGGGTTTCAAACCTCTACAAATACAGGGTAGAAGGAAGCAGATGGCATCGACCATTCCCCTCTGTTTTCTTAAAACAATAAACATTGTAATAGCTAGTTTGCAGTTTTTCCATTATAGTTTTCCTTCGAGTGTATGTGTGAGGAGAGCATAGCTACCATGAGTAGCTAAACAAGTCGTCTCCTCCCAAAAGGAGATGTACTAATGTAATAATAAGTTCCTGATTTCTTAATAAAAGTTGGGCTTTTGTTCATCATCTTCCAAAAGTTTTATTTCTGTTCATTAACCAAGAAGAATATTGTACGCCTCGAGGTAGGAAACGAAACAAGGTTGTGCTGGTTGCTGTTGAAGGAGTCTACGTCTGGAACCATCGGTTGCGATCGAGTGGTTGGGCTGTGAGGAGCAGTTCGTAAAACCCGGTGGATACGACGGCAATTCGGTCAAAGGTATAAAATTTGGTTTATGTTTCAGAAATTTAGTTTACGGAAGCATGATGGGCCTGGTATGGTCGTAATGGACTATTTCCATTGATAACACTGTTAGTAAATTCGGGTTTTAGGTTTGTTATAATTATACACTACCTTCGTGCCATGTTGATAATTAGGCTCGTGCCTGAACGAGTACCTAACTATGATCGTGGCATGATAAGAGTCGTGCCTTGTTTGTGTCGTGCCTAAATAAAAATTCGTGCCACTGTTTAAACTTCGTGCATGAAGTTTTATTTCGTGCCAAAGTACTGTTACCTGACAGCAATAGTACTTTTTGTCAGTTTGCTACAGTACCTTGTCGGATGAACAGTAAAAGACAGAAAGGGCAAAATTGGTACAAGGTGTTAGATTTGATATAAATTTAAAAAGTTGACAAAATCTGTATATTTGTTACAGAATGTGCTAGATATAATTTTCACCCATACCATTTTAACGGCTCTTAGTAATTTCGGGTTTTATTACAAAAGACTCATATTAATAATAGGCACGAAACATGAACAATAAATTTAAACAACTGAAACGACATGCACGAAGACATGCACGAAATAAATATACACGAGACCGTAAAATAAAATGACTGGCACGAAACCGTCGGTAGGCACGAAAACACGTGACCCGACCGCTTCTGAAAAGCAAACAGTGTTTCTGGCAGAGTAACAATTTTTTACAGAAGGACATTTTCGTCCAAAGACCAGTCAAAGTGTTAGAATTAATATATTTTTACAAACTTGACAAATTTAATATGTTTCTTACAAAAAGTGCTAGTTTGGGGGGGTTTTCACTATTCTTATGACGTGCGACCAGTTGAAGACTCCCAAGAGTCTATCAATTAAGAATTTCACTATATTTAGAAATTACTTTTATTTTAATTTAGGATTTACTTTCTTTATTTTTTTTCCTTTTTATATTAGAATTTACTTTTCCTAGAATCTTTCTTTATCCTTATTAGTTTAAGATTTTTTTTTTCTTTTTAGATTTCTGGATTTGTCTAGTCCTATAAATACCTTGTCTAGAATTTTGATTTTTAATTCATCAATTAATAAAATTTATCTATTTTGCTTTCTAGTTCTCTAGAACATTGTGTTCTTGTGCAAATTGTTTGTCTTCCAAGTATTCGTCTTGTGTCAGTTGATATCAAAATCCTAGGTTTTTCCTCGGCGATGGCTACCAACAAAAAACCTTCTCTTTCTGACTTGTTTAAAGAGATACAAAAGATAGCAGCAACACTTTAAACCCTATATGTGCGTGTTGAACGAACAGGTGAGGGGTTGTAAACAACACAGGTTGTCCGAGGTGATGTAGTTGGCGTAGATGGAGTTAGAAGAATCGCTTAGACACCTCAAGCTAATCCCCGGTTACTCCAACAACCTCGGTGACTCAGACCAGCGAGGATGAATCATCTGATGAAGAGGTTGTAGATGTGCAAGGCAGAAATCCTAACCGTAGAGCACCACAATAATACAAGGAGCATAAATTTCGTTTCAAGGTTGATATTCCTCCATTTGATGAAAGCCTACACATTGAAGTTTTTCTGGATTGGGTGATGGAAGTAGAGAGATATTTCAAGAATGTGAAAATTCCTGAGGAAAATCAAGTAAACCTTGTAGCTTATCGATTAAAATAAGGGGTTTTTTCTTGGTGGTACCAAATCCAAACGTGACGTCGTTGTTTGGGAAAAGAACCTATCAAACGTTGGCCAAAGATGAAGAGGATGCTGAAGATTATATTATTTCCTTCAGATTATGATTAGTTTTTATTCTACCAGCACCGTAATGCATCGACAAAAACCTAGAAGCCAATATACTGCAGATTTCTTGTCGTAATCTTCACGGAGTAATGCGATGGAAATCAAGGGACAACAAGCAAGTCCAAGTCTAAGTGCAAGACCAAGTGTTGGAGCCGGAAAGAAAGATGTAAAGGAAAAAGTCACATGTTGTTTAGTGTTGAGTAGAAATCTAAATCACCAAGAGTTGAAATTTCTAAGATTTCAGTCATTCAGGTTTTGTATTAATATTGGAAGCCCGATATACAAAGGTAATCCAAACCTCAAGAGTGCTTTTAACTGCAAACAATGAGTCCACATAAAAATATTTATCTGTTAGTAATTTATTGTTGGAATTTGAGGAGTTCGCACCACACAAACTTCCATATATTTTACATACAATGAGAAATATTTTAACATGTAATTGACTTGGTCATAAGGACAACTTTGCCTAATTTGTCTCATTATCATATGATTCGTAGAGAGAGCAAGATTTTACAGCAAATGGTAGAGATCAGTAATCAATATGCAGTGGAAACGTATTAACCTCGAAAGACGAGAGTTGGCGCATGTGTGTTGATAATCGAGATATAAATAAAACTACCATGGGGTACAAATCTCCTATCCCTCGACTAAAAGATATGTTGGATAGGTTGGGTAATGCGAGAATGTTTACGAAAATATATCATTGAAGTGGGTATCACCATATCTACATTAGACCAGGGCATGGATGGAAGTATATACGTAGCTTGCAGCTAAAGGGTACGAGAAATACAAGTTCGTGCACAAGATAAGTGGTAATGCTTATGTGATGGATTTGTCTGAGTCAAAGGGTCACTGGAGGACAAAACGTTTTCATGTGTGGGAGAGTCTGATGTGGGGCATGTTCAAGACTCCCAAGAATCATCAATTAAAAGTTTCAGTATGTCTAGGAATTGCTTTTATTTTATTTTCCTTTTTAATTTATGAATTACTTTCTTTATTCATGATTCCTTTTAAGATTATGATTTACTTTTCCTATAATCTTTTCTTATCCTTGTTAGTTTATGGTTTATTTTCCTTTTAGATTTAGGGATTTGTCTAGTCCTATAAATAACTTGTTTAGACTTTTGATTTTTCATTCACCAGTTAATGAAATTTATCTTTTTTGCATTCTAGTTCTCTAGAACATTGTGTTCTTGTGAATATCGTTCTCTTCCAAGTATTCGTTCTGTGCCGTCTTAGGAAGTCGGGCCGAGCTTAACCCTCATTTTTTCTATCAAACATAATTTCAGTTCAGTCCTACTCGCCCCAATACATGGCATTGGGCTGCAAGCTCAAATGGACAGGGCCACATGGATTGTTACCTCTAGTTGCAGTTGAATAAGAGGCAAATAAGTTAAGATGAACACAAAAAAGTTATAAGTAAGTTGCATTAGGTGCGCGATATGTGTCTGTAGTGGCTTCCTACATACATCAGTGTAAACACTCTTTGCATTTTGCACCATATATCTTATATACATTCTTTATATTGCACCACATATATTATATATACCAGCATGCAGGTGTGTAGTTTAAATAATTTAATTGTCAAATTGTAATATGTATTTAAACAAATAAAGACAACAAAAAATAGAATAAAATAAATAGTTTGATGTCTTGTAATATTTTATTGTAATAAGTCAAGTCACTATATTTTTGAAGTCATGAACAAAAGGTTGCATAGGCAGTGTTTGCTTGGGGCTGGGGATGGTTTTGGCACTATTGACTAGGGTAAGTTATTGAGGAAGGAAAAAGTGGTGTTTGTCTTGGTAGTTGTGGTAGTGGTTGTAGTTTGAAAATTAATAATTTAATTGTAAAATGTGATGTAATGTGTGTAAAAAGTCGTTAATTGGCGATTTTTTAATGGTTAAAGTATTGTCATGAATTGATTGTGTGATATTTATTATTAATTTTTTTTTTATTTTGCAAAATTAAATTATTAATTTTAAAAAATGATTGAATAATATTTTTTAATCTAATTATTGTTTTGTTTATTTTTATGGGTTTTTAGTAATTATTATATGATTATTAATTAAAAATAAGATTAAAATTAATAAAATAAATCACATAAATTTCAAATGTTATATACAATACTCTTCTCCAAACATTTATCTGGAGACTTCTTTTGATGGGACTTGAATCCCCCACTTCTCCTATCAATAGTCTGAGGTTATCAATCTCATTCCATTTCGGTTGTTCCTCGTTTCGTTAAAGAAAACAAAACTCCTATCCATGAATTCCATCTCGACTTAAATTCTGGTCATTTCGTTAAATTCCGTCCGGAATGGGCCGAAATGGCCATCTTGGTTGAAATGCACGAGATGCGGAAGCAAGATCCATTTAATATTTTTTATTTTATTTTTCTAATTTTATTATTGAATTTTCTTGTTTTACGAGAGTGGAAATTAGAGTCTCTCTCAGAAGACTCCATTTTCTTTCTGAAACTTTTTACTTCAATTTCTAAAACCCATCCAACTCAAACATCCTAGAAACTTAAAGTTTTAAATCCATTGACCATCATTTTGTCATCATCTGTGTCTAAATCCGAAGCTCTGAGGTTGGAAGTGGAACTCGAAACTCAAAAGTTCGAATTCAGAAGGATTGTGACTTGTGAGTAATTTTTCTCGAAATCTACTGCTTTCAATTCATTTTTCTTGTTTTTTTTTATATGCTCATACTTGTATGTTATATGTTATCTTTCCTTGTTGGAAGTTAGAACTCTAATCTGCAGAAAACATGTAAGAAACAACTATATCTGCAAGAAACTATAATATATTAAGAATTAACCCACACACGATCACGAAATTGAAAGAAAGCAAAAGCGAGAAACATAACAATTTGGTTACTCAGTTACAATGTATAACTACGTCTGTGGGCGAGACCAAGCCAGAGATTCACTCGTATATGATAATTTTTGGATTACATGATATGATGAAGGAAACATCTATGGATAACAAATCAATGGACCTAGGATTACACTTCAGCTAATAGCCCATGCAACCTGTCCGTGCTACCGGCCACTGAGGCCGCGGCTGCGCTGATCCCACAGTGAAAAAACTCTCTGCATTACAGGATGTCGCGACCGCGCTGAGTTCACAGTGCATTCTTCACTAACGCGACCACTTTTGTCGCGGCAGCGGCCCCTGTTCGTCGATTTCAGGCTCCATCTTCAACAATCTCCCACTTGGAGACTGAAACACCTTCAAATAACCATTCTCCTTTGTTCTCCTTCCCATATACGCTCAGTATCGCCTAGCCTCATCTTCAAGTACTAAGGTCAACTAAAGTTATGCATAACTTCAATTTCTCTAAGGCTACCACCTTAGTAAACATGTCAGCTAGATTCTCACTCCCGAGAATTTTCACAAGTTGCAAGGTCTTCTTCTGCAACAGGTGTCTAATGTAGTGATATTTCAACTCAATGTGCTTAGTCCTTGAATGAAAAGCCGGATTGCTAACCAAGAAAATTGCACTGTGACCATCGTTGTAGAGAACATTATTTTCATGCTTCCTCCCAAGTTCATCCAAGAAATTCTGCAACCACACCACCTAATGGCTCGCCTCTGTCACAACTATATACTCAGCCTCTGTGATGGATAGAGCAACAACCTTCTGCAACTTCGATGTCCAAGAAATTGTTGTACCAATATAAGTAAAGGCATACCCGGTAGTACTCCTTCTCCCATCAAGATCATTTGATGCCAAGTCTGCATCAACATAACCAACCAACTTGGAATTTCTCCCATCAAAGCACAATGTTTTATTCGTGGTACCTCTCAAGTATCTCAGTACCTACTTCACAGCCTCCCAATGTTGTTTCCCCGGATCGTTCATGAACCGGCTCACTACTCCCACTGCATGTGCAATATCCGACCTTGTATACACTATAGCATACATTATACTGCTAATTGCCGAAGCATAAGGGACATTCTTCATTTGAGCACATTTCTCCTTAGTACTCGACGACTGCTTCTTCGACAACTTGAAGTGACTTCCCAATGGAACACTCACAGACTTCGAATTCTTCATGTTGAATCTTTCCAAAACCTTCTGAAAGTAATCCACCTGCGAAAGATACAATCTCCCTGCCGCTCAATTCCTCTCGATTCTCATACTCAAAATCTGCTTAGCTTCTCCAAGATCTTTCATGGAAAACTACCTAAACAACTGCTTCTTCAGCTTATCCAACTCTTTTGGATCAGCTCTTGAGATCAACATGTCATTAACATACAATACAAGGATAAGAAAGCTTTTGTCAAACCTCTTGTAGTAACAACAATGGTCGGCGTGGCACTTATGATAACCAATTTCCTCCATGAAATTGTCAAACTTCTTGTACCACTGCTTCGGATCTTGCTTCAGCCCATACAAATTCTTCCTCAACTTGCACACAAGTTCTTCCTTTCCCTTGGCTACGAATCCTTCTGGTTGAACCATATACAATTCCTCCACCAGATCACAGTGAAGGAATGCCGTCTTTACATCCATCTGATGTAACAACAAGTTCTCTGCAGCAACCATACTCAACACCATGCTACTAGTCGTCAGGAGTAAATACATCAGTATAGTCAATATCGAATCGTTGCTCAAACCCTTTCACAACCAACCTAGCTTTGTTGTGCTTGCTACCATTTGCTTCATTCTTGATTCTTTAGACCCACTTGTTGTGCAAAGTTCATACCCATGGGAAGTTTACTCAGTTCCCGATTGTCATTCACACGAAGTGATTGCATTTCATTTTCCATGGAAGCTCTCCACTTTCGTCTATCAACAACATATTTTGTTTCTGTAAAGCACTCAGGTTCACCACCGTCAGTTAGCAATAAGTAATAGTTAGAGGGCGAATACCTATCAGGTGCACGTCGCTCTCTAGCAGGTCTATGCAGCTGAACAATCTCCTAAGGTGGTGGAGTTCTTGGCTCATCCTCAAGAATCTCCTCTTCAGCCTAACCCTCCTTACTTCCACTCAAGTTTGAGATGTCTAACTCAACTACCTTGGAATTAGAGATGTTAGAGCTCAATGCCTTCAACCTATTTTTATACATCACCTGTTCATTAAACACCACATCTCTACTGCGAATGACCTTTTGGTTCTGCTCATCCCAAGCCTATAACCTTACTCATCGCCACCATAACCAATGAATGTACATTTAACAGATTTAGCATCCAACTTACTTCTATCAACAGAACTAACATGAGCATAAGCTATACAACCAAAGATACGTAGAAAGGACAGGTTTACCTCCTTTCCTGTCCATACCTCCTCCGGCATCCGATTCTCCAGTGGAACTGATGGGCCTCTGTTAATCAAGTATGCACCCGTGTTAACAACATCACCCCAAAACTTCTTTGGCAACCCGCTTTTCAGCCTCATGCATCTAGCCCGTTCATTCGGCGTTCTGTTCATCCATTCTACTACTCCATTCTGTTGGGGAGTTCCACACACTATCTTCTCCATGCGAATCCCATTATCAGCACAATAGTATTTGAACTCCTTGAGGTCATATTTACCTCCATTATCAGACCTTAGACACTTCACCTTCAGCCCTATTTCGGTTTCAACCATGACTTTCCACCTCCTGAAAGTATCGAACGCATTAGATTTACTTCTCAGAAAATAAATCCATACCTTTCTCATGGAATCATCGATGAAGGTACTGTAGTAAAGTGCTCCTCCGGGGGACGCCACAGGTGCCGGTCTCCATAGATCACTATGGACCAGCTCCAACTTCTCAGTCTTCAAGGCTCTGCCGACTCTTGAGAAACTCACGCGCCTCTGTTTCCCAAACAGACAGTCTTCACATTAGCCAACTTCCACAGATTTCAGGCTAGGCAGTCTACCATTCGAGCACATTAGTTTCATCCCCTTCTCACTCATGTGGCCCAACCGACAATGCCACAAATTCACATCACATGTTGTGTCTGCAAAATCAATGCAATCTTTAGAATTCATTGTCATGTACAACGTACCTTCCTTCTTACCCCGACCCACTACCATAGCTCTTCTGGTAATCTTTCAATTGTTGTAACCCTCCTTATCAAGCTGCCCAATTGAAAGTAAATTCCTCTTCAGTCTGGTCAGACTTCTTTCAGCACCAAAGTGGATCCATTTGAGGTCGCAACTCGTACGCTTCCCTTTCCCATGATTTTCTGGGCTTCATCATCTGCAAGATATACCTGTCCAAAATTGCCAGAAACGTAATCATTCATGATATCAACATTTCCACATGAATGAATCGACGCTCCGGAATCCAACACCCAAGACTCCATGGGACTAGACATGCTCAAGACCAACGCATCACCATCATCTTCCTCTGTGGTTGCGTTTGTTGTCCCCTTGTCTGTTTGACCCTTCTTGTTCCTCTTTGGTGCCTTGCACTGATTTCTAAAGTGACCGAACTCGTCACATTTCCAGCACTTAATGGAGCTCGTATCCTTCCTAGATTAGTTCCTTCTCTTGGATTTAGGCCTTCCTCGATTCTGTTGTCTTCTAATCGGCCTGCCTCTGTTCTCGGTGTTCAGTGATGAAACCGAAGTACTAATCATCTGGTCCCTTACCTTGTCAAACTTTAGCTTAGCTTTCGCAGCGCTAACTGCTGTCACTGTACCATCCCAGCTGTCTGGCAGAGATGATAGCATAATCAGGGCTCTTAGTTCATCGTCAAATTTAATCTCCACTAAGTCCAATTGCAAGGTAATCATGTTGAACTCGTTCAGGTGCTGCTGCACCTGTGTACCCTCCGACATCCTTAGGTTGAAGAATCTCCTAATCTGATATACCTTGTTCACCATCGATGGTTTTTGATACATCTCCTCCAAAATCTTAAGCATCTTCCTCGCGGACTTTGTTGTAGTCGTGTGATAAGTGATCTCCTTATACAACGATAAATGTATCACACTCATCGCTTTCCTGTCCAATAATGCCCACTCTGTCGCCTCTATCATTTCAGGCTTCTCTTTTAGAGGCAAGTGCATATCTTTACCGTAGAGGTAATGTTCCACCAGCTTCTTCAAGAATCCGAAGTCAGAACCATCAAATTTCTTGATCGACGCTTTTTCTTCCATCGTGATACCCCCTTCGAACCCGAAGCTCTTGATACTAGTTGTTAGGAATCAACCCACGCACGATCACGAAATTGAAAGAAAGCAAAAGTGAGAACACACAATAATTTGGTTACCCAGTTTGTTACAATGTGTAACTACGTCTGGGGGCGATACCAAGCCAGAGATTCACTCGTATATGATAATTTTTGGATTACATAATATGATGAAGGAAAAATATATTTATAATAGATCAATGGACCTAGGACTAGACTCCAGCTTACAGCCTACGCAGCCTGTCCGCGCTACCGGCCACGGCCATGGCAACAGATCCCACAGTGAAAAAATTTGCGTGCTACTGGTAGCGGCCACGGTAGGACACAATGCATTCTTCACTAACGCAACCACTTTCGTCGCGGCCGCGACAGGACCCTGTTCGTCAATTTCAGGCTCCATCTTTAACATAAGATGCATAAAGTATTTTCTTGTTAGCTTGTTGCAACTATAAATTAAAGTTTAGAATTGAAAATTATGCAGAAAACATGTAATGGGTTATTAAGATGTAAAAAACACAAAGATTATTTCTTTCAATTGATCACTATGTCTCTGATGTAAAAAGAAAGTATTTAGTGAATAAAAGTATTTAATCATATAAAATTAAGTTTAGTGCTTTTATAATGCACAAGAAACTAGCAGTAAGAATTCTAAGAACTTATTAATTGAATTTGCTGAGAATTCATTCTTTGTATTGTTAGTAATGATACCCATGTGATTTCTTTGATATCTTTCAATTTTGTAAGTAAATTATTGAACTTATTGAACTTAATTTCTTGCAACATTAAACTAAAAACATGACCGACAATTCATCAAGTGTTGCTTCTGCATCATCTATGGCTCCTATCCCCGCTCGATCAGATGATCTGGCATGGTCTCATGGTCAAGTGGTAGCTAGTTCAAAGAATAGTACAATATGTTTTCATTGTAACAAAAGGATGAATAGTAGGGGAATTACTCGACTTAAATACCATCTTGCTGGAATTAAAGGTCAAGTTGAAGCTTGTAAGAAGGTTCCACCTTAGTTAAGTGGGAAATGAAACTATTGGTGGATGACTTGGTTAAAGAACAAGAAAAGAAGAAGAGACAACGATTTGAAATCAGGAGTTCCTTTGGTGAGTCAACTAAGGAAGAAGATGAATACGATGACTTTGTTATGCTGAATTCCACAATCGAGATACATAATAAAAAAGGAAAGAAGAATGTGGAAAAGAAAAATACACGGCCAAAGAAAGGGATGCAAAGTTTCTTTCCTCCACGCACTACTTCTAGATCATAAACTAGCATTAAAAGTGCAATGGCTTTAAGAAAAAAAGTCAATAATGCTCAAATGTATGTAGCAAGATGGGATGTAAATGTATCATTCAATGGAGCGAATTCAATTTACTACCAGCCAATGGTGGATGCTATAACAGAATGTGGTCCTGGTTCTAAAGGGCCTTCTTTTGATGATTTGAGGGGGGCTCTTTTGAGGGAAGTTGTTTATGATATTAAGTGTTATTGTCAATATGGGTGAGCAAAATTCGGTTCAGTAACCGAACCGACATTATTTAGTGAAACCGAAAATCAAACCAAATTTAAAAAGCCAAACCAAAAACCAAACTGATATTTCAAAAACCGAACTTCAACCGGTTCGGTAATCGGTTGATCCAAAATAATTCTCTCAAGACTTTTTCATAATTCATTACTAAAAAGAAAAGTTATATAAATGGTCAATCATCTACATAAACCCATCAACCACAATATTCAAATTTCACACTTCCATAACAAAAGCTCAAGATAAAAACTAAACTATATACCTTTTAAGTCTAATATATATATATATATACACACACACATATATATCAGAAAATAAAGAAAAATGGAATTTCATATATATATATATATATATAATATTAAAAAATAAAACATTATAAATTTCGGATCGATTTTAGTTATTTTGGTTAAAAAGAAACCCTAAATCGATCCGAACCAAATTATCCGAAATTCCTAAAAAAAAAAAACCGAAAACTGAACCAAATTTTAAAAAATCGATCCAAATCGATAATTTCAGTTTGGATCGGACGGTTAATTCGGTTTAAACCAAATTTTCTTCACCCCTAATTATCAGGGATCAAGGCCAATAGGGAATTATATAGGTGTTCTATCATGGGTGATGGTTGGACTAAGGAACTAATTATTAACTTTCTTACTTACAGTCCCGGGGGCACAATGTGTCTCAAGTCAGTTGATACATCAAGCGTGAGAAAATATAAAGAGACTTTGCTCGAACTTTTTGACCAAGGTGTTAAAGGGGTAGGATAAAAAAACGATTGTTCAATTCATAACTGGTACTGATGCTAGCTACAAAGCTGCTAGGAAGGCTTTACGAAAAAGGTACGGTACTTGCTTTTGGTCTCCTTGTGCAGCACATTGTATTGATTTGATGCTAGAGAACTTCTCTAATCCTCGATACTTCCTTATGAATGATGCAACCATTAAGAAAGCAAGAAACATCATAAAAATTATCTATAATCATGCTTAGGTCTTGTCTTTGATGAGGAAAGATTTCACAAATGGTAGAGACTTGTGTCAGCCTGCCATTATGAGGTTTGCCACTCATTTTCTAAGTCTTCAGTGTTTGCTTAAATTCGCAAAAATGTTTACTTCAAATAAGTGGTCGGAGTCAAATTGTGCCAAAAGTAGTGCAGGGAAATTTATAACTGAAATAATTTGCAGACAAAGAATTTTGGGCGAGTTGTCAACACGTTGTTGTGGTTAGTGAACCTTTGGTAAGAGTACTTGTATGAAGCAATGGATAAAGCAAATGAATCCATAATCGCAAGTATGAATAGGAAAGTGACATTGTATGGGCCATATGTTATAGTGGCTGTGCTACATTGGACAAACAACTTCATAGCCCTTTACATGTAGCTGGTTGTTTTCTTAATCTTTCAATTTACTTTAGGTCTTCTTTTACTAAACAAAAAGAAGTCACACGAGGATGACTCACTACAATTACTATATTGGTCCTTGGCTTTGATGTGCAAGATAAGATTAATGGCCAATTTGAGGAATACAAGAAATCAACAGGTGACTTTGGAATGTCTTTAGCTATTCGACAACGTGAAAAGTTTCCAAGTAATATATTTAAATTTTGCTCTTTATAATCAGTAAATTTCCATTACTGATTAGTTTTCTTATTCTTCTAGTTGGATGGTGGGAGCGATTTGGAAATGACACTCCGAAACTTCAAAGGTTTACCATTAGAGTGCTTAATCAATGTTGTAGTGTAACTAGATGTGAAAGGATTGGAGCATTTTTAGAATTCATACATTCTAAAAGGAGGAATAGGATTAAACATAAATGACTAAATGATCTAGTTTTTGTGCGCTACAATCTCAAGCTTAGAGAAAGGTAAGAAATAATAAAATTGAAGCTATTGGATGTGGAAATAGTTTAATAACATTACATCTAATTTTTTTGCAGAATTATCATGAAATG
This sequence comes from Ajuga chamaepitys, assembly GCA_958295605.1. NCBI lineage: Eukaryota > Viridiplantae > Streptophyta > Magnoliopsida > Lamiales > Lamiaceae > Ajuga > Ajuga chamaepitys. Next base: position 29,883,050 of record OY282508.1, on the reverse strand, counting down.
GAAAATGACTTTTGATCAATCATATTGACTTGTTGGATGAATGGGTTCCTGAAGAGCCTAGCCTTCTTATTGGAGATGATGTTGGTTGGGAGGCAATTGAAGTACCACTTGGGCTATTGACTTTAAAGGATGGAGAAACCAACTTGGTTCTTAATGAAGTTGATGTTGATGTTGCTCAAGCTCAAGAAGCTACACTTGGTTTTGCATGACCTTGAAGATGACAATTTATATAATTTTGAATGAGATTATGGATATTAATATGTTAAAATGATGAACTCTTGAATGTTTTCGACATTTCAAATCTCTGTAAACTCTTTGTGTATTTTGGAAATTTGAAGTCTGGCATTCAATACTTAGAAGTTGGATTTGAGATTTTGATTTCAACTGTATATTTTGAGATAATTCATGAATTAGCAATTTATCACATGTAGTCTGTATTGAAGTATTTTTAGGCCTTATAATTTTATAACTTAATTATTATTTGGAAATGAGATTGGTTAATTAATTATATATATAAATCTATAACAGTACGAAACGCAACGCCAAAATACTCCGGTACAGAAATATCTCGTTCCAATGACAAATCCGAAATGATGTCCGGAATGAAATTGATAACTTTATCATCCCTCGAAAATAATAAATAAAAGACAAGAAATGAAAACCCCAATTCGTGCAATTAATTCAGAAAGTGTGCTTGTTTGATTTCGATTCAAGAATCTCCCCCCTACTGGAAGAATAAGAACAAAAAGTTCAAGAAGCCTCCCTCTCGTTCTCTCCCTCTCCCTTATTGGAATTTGGACCCTTTCTCTTCCTTATTGGAGAAATAAGAAGAAAATTTGAATCATGACATGAGAAGAAGAAACAGGAAATAAAATTCTAGATGTAGAGCTAATCGTAGGAGAAATCTCATGCCTCAATTCGTCTACTCTCGTCTATTTCCACCACCAACCCCTTCTCCCACTGCCACCGTGCTTTTATCCACCACTTCCACGTTGGAACCTTGACGATGAATTATTCATTCAGAGAGAGACGTGTGTTATGATGTTGTCACCTTGATCCATGTGTTATGGTGTTGCTAAAATTAGAGAAAAAAGATAGGGGCTTCTGTAAATAAAGGAGAGAAAAAGTGATTTCCGTGAGAAAATGAGAGAGAGACGAGCTTCTTCTACAAAATCATTAGAGATGAGAGAGATGATTTGACAGTTTGCAGGAAAGAGAAAAGGTATGTGATTCACTATTTTCTAACCCCTAGTGTCACCGTAAGTGTACGGTGCTAGTGTAGCTAGTGGCAAACAAGGTCGATCCCACAGTGACTGTTTACCTATGTTCAGTTTTGTACCTTAATCCTAATAGTTCTTCCCTATCTAGACTCTCGAAAATGTAATTGGTTTGTTTATCCTAAAACCTAAATTACAGAAAATAAATAACTAAATTAAACTAGCTCTTGAATAAAAAGGACACAAATAATAACAAGAGATTCAAATAAGATAAGAAACGTATCCTAGGGCATTGATTTCAATTACAATTTTCTATGTTTGATTATTCTATTATTCTAGACTTTTTGGACCAATTCTATTGTTATTAGGCGGCGCTACTCTAGTAAACCTTATCTATGACGATGTTAACGGGTAGATCAATTATAAAAAATTACCCTCTCTGGCTAACTATCACATAAAAGACTGCAAAGGGCTCTTAAAGCCGATGCCTACGCAATACCTCACTACTCTCGGACGATTATTAGTGCCTACGTTATATGCTTGCAAGCCTATTATCAAAACTCTCCTCTCGGGCGTCAAATTGTTACACATGTAGAAATAATCAATTGGTCAGATCAATCAATTCATAAAATAAGAATAAAGCATATAGATAAATAATAAATTGGAGTTTATAATTAAAAGAACGAAATCAAAACATAGTTGATATGTAACCTACTCTTTAACCCTAGAACACAAAGGAATTAGCTAATCATGTTCATAATTAAAACCCAACAATATTCATAGACCAACATTATTGAATAAGAAAAATAAACAAGAACAATAAAACCTGGAATCTTGATCTTCGTCTCCTCGTGTTCCTTGCTCTCCTATCCAAGCCTTAAAGTGTTTCCAATGATAAAAGATTATGAATTGATGTCTCCAACTTGTCTATAGCCTTGAGGTATTTATAGGAGTACATCCCTAGGATAAAGAGGAAGAAAACGAATTGGAATAGTAAAACTCACCCAAAAACGTGTTTTTGGACTTGTGGGCCAAGTAATGGGCTGAAACTGCACTGCTTCTCAAACTTCAAAGCCATTTATTCTAGGTCTTCCAGTCTGAATTGAGCTTGTAGCCCTTTGTATTAGCTTTCCAATTCTATGAATTTCACCTCAATCAGGCTTTTAGATCTCAAGATATGGGCAAAATATGAAAGACGTGCCAGGACAGGATTTGATGTTGTATTCCACTCTTTTCACCGTTTCACCTCTTTTCTTGCTCGTTTCTCCTCCAAACTTCATCCTAATGGACTTTTAACCTTAAAATCACACTTTTTGCTACAAAATGAGCAAACACGTCATTTAGCTTAAGATAATCAAATATAACTCAAAAACACCGAATTTATATGCAAACACTACCAAAATACTCGTATAAATCGGTCTAAATGCATGCATACACTACGTGTATCAGTATATGAGACAAAATGTAGGGTTTTAGAGGGTTGTGCACAAACGATATTAGACAAACACCCATATAAGGTTGGGAAATCCTCAATAGGTTGGTCACAACCCAACAGAACACTGCCACACATCATTATTATTATTATTACTTTTTTTTTTGGGGGGAGGGGGGTGATGAACAAGAAAATTTCTCGTTTTTTCTTGTATATTTTATGTTTATATTTTTGTGTGAATTACGAGTATCTATCACGTTTAAGTGAAAATTTATGTTTAATTATGTTTTCGGGTTGAATTTCATTTTTATATGATTTGATGCGCTTTTGCGTGTTTTTTAGTTATATTTTGAAGGTTAAGAAAATCCGGGAGACCAAGAAGGTCATTTGCACTCATTCCCTCACTTCGGCTCACAAATCAAAGCATAAAAGGACCCAAACTGAACCGGGATTAGGCCATAATTGAAGTTCGTCAAGTTACGAACAAAAGTCATGAAGAAGTCAAGCCAAAAAAATGGGTGAAAAGACCTCAAAATGGCGAAAAATGGAAGAGGAGGTCGTTTGCACTCAATCCCCACTCCGGCTCGCAAACCGAAATAGAACGTCGAAATGATCCAATATCAAAATATCTCATTCCAATGATAAATTCGAAATGAAGTTCGGAACGAAATTGATAACTTTATCATCCCTAAAAAATAATCAATAAAAGACAAGAAAACTAACCCCCAATTCGTGCAATTAATTAAGAAAATGTGCTTGTTTGATTATGATTTAAGAAGAATCTCTATCCCCTATTGGAAGTAAGAACAAAAAATTCAAGAAGCCTCTCCCCCCCCCCCCCCCCATTAGAATTTGGAGTCTTACTAAACCCTAAACTAAACTAAACTAAGAAGAAAAATTTGAATCATGACATGAGAAGAAGAACAGGTTTAACATTCCAGATGTAGAGCTAATTGTAGGAGAAATATCATGCCTCAAATTCATCTACTCCCTCCTATTTCCACCACCAAACCCCTTCTCCCACCACCGCCATGCTTTTATCCACATCTCCCAACCTCGATGATGAATTATTCATAGAAGAGAGAGGGACGTGTGTTATAATGTTGTTGCCCTCGATTCGTGTGTTATGATGTTGCTAAAATCAGAGAAAAAAAGAGAGGGGCTTCTGCGAATAATGGAGAGAGAGAGGTTTTAGTCTACTTTCAGTGACGAAAGGAGAGAGAGATGAGCTTCTTCTGCAAAATCATTAGAGATGAGAAAGATGATTTGACAGTTCGCAGGAAAAAAAGGTTGTGCACAAGCAATACTAAACAAATACCCATGTAAGGTTGGGACATCCTCAATGGGTTGGTCACAACCCAACCAAACACAGCCACTTATTATTATTATTATTATTATTATTATTATTATTATTATTATTATTATTATTATTATTATTATTATTATTATTATTATTATTATTATTATTATTATTATTATTATTATTATTATTATTATTATTATTATTATTATTATTATTATTACTACTTTTTTTTGGGGGGGTGATGAACATGAAAATTCTCGTTTTTCTTGTATATTTTACGTTTATATTTTTGTGAAAATTACATGTATCTATAACCTTTAAGTGCATATTCGTGTTTAAGTGTGTTTTCAGGTTGGATTTCCTTTTTTATATGTTTTGATGCATTTTTGGGTGTATTTGAGTCATGTTTTGATGGTTAGGAAAATCCGGGAGATCAAGAAGACCATTTACACTCATTCCCTCACTCCAGCCCCCAAATTGAAGCCCAAAAGGGCTCGTACTGAGCCAGAGCCAGCCCATAATTGAAGTTTGTCAAGTCACGAACAAAAGTCGTACAGAAGTCGAGCCGAGAAAATGGGTGAAAAGGCCTCAAAATGGTTAAAACGGAGGAGGGAGTCGTTTGCACTCAATCCCCACTCTGACCTGCAAATCGAGGCCCAAACGGTCCCAGATAGGACCCCACCAAAGCGCAACTTGAATATCATCGAGTCGTGAACAAAAGTCGTGAAGGGTCGGCTCGAGAAGATGATGGGTGTCAAACCACCAACCTACTAGCAAATTACAAGTAAAGTGGTGAGTAAGGTCGAATCCACCGGGAACAATGATTAAATTCTTTTGAATGTAAAAGTAAATAAAAGGGCGTTTTGATTTTGGTTTGTTTACTCTAATTCCTAAATATAACTAATTAAGCAGTCGATAAATTAAATTACCAAAGACAAAATTAAAATTGAAGAGATTAACAATATGAGAAAAACTCCGATCCAAGGGTTTGACATCCAATTATGTTATTGATCACAGGCTCACAAATGGATTTCTTGCAATTCAAATAGTTTAACCAAAGTTTATTAGGATAGCATAACAAATCTTGCGTTTTTCAAAAGTAATTGACCAATCCGAGCAACCAGTCAATACGTATCATTAACGAGTTGGGCACGAAAGTATTCCATACCACGTTAATAACAACATAAAGATTTATGAAAACAGTTAGACCTAATTACTCATAGCTGAGATGGCTGCAACTATAAATAATTAGCTTATGAATTCATTTAGGTTAAACTAATTATGATAGCACGATTAATTTAAACTAATTACGGATAAAGAACTCATGAATCCACAAGTAATTGAATTAAACAAGAACTCATAAACACTTTCTACAAGAAAATAAGATTGAATCCACAAGTAATTGAATTAAACAAGAACAAAAAATAACACACCCTCACAATAACATAATTGAAACTATAGCCCTTGAATCAGAAAACAACCTTAGACATGCATACTGAAATTGATAATCTCCATAAAAAGTAGTCTAGCAATTGTCTTCAAGGAAGAAGAAAAGAGGAGGTAAAATAATTGCAGAAACTGCATGAGTACTAGGGAGGAGGAGGAGGAGGAGAGAGAGCAAATAAGTGTTATAAAATAAACAAGCAAAAGAGAACAAAGTTAAAATGACGCAAACACAGGGTAAGCAGGGATAATCCCCATGCTTTGCCCAAAACCGCAAGAGCAAACAAAAGCTCAAAACCCAAAAACAAGGACTATGTGACTATGTTGGCCTCATTAAAACCCATGCATGACAAACCCAGTGGGAAAAAACCATGCATGGGAAAAAGAGTACCAGCCCTAAGAATAACGAACATGCTCATCCACATAATCCTTTTGCGTAATATCCCAAATGTGAAAAGGTAGGATGAAGAACCAAGTATAAGAGGAGTGAAGCTTGGATAATGCATCCGCAGATTGATTCCCTTCTTTAAAGATGTGAGAAACCATGAAGTCCATCGACTGTATCATATGTAAGCATTGTGACCATCTCTGACGAATACGTCAAGGGACCTCCATTGATCGATTCCGAAAAAGATTCACCACATATGATGAGTCACACTCCAACCCAAGATACCTCCAACCCCGAGAATAAGCCTCTTCAACTACTGATATGGCGGAGTGAAGCTCTGCCTCTTATGTCTCTCCAATACCAAAAGAAGTAGTAAAACCACCATGAATCACACCATCATATCCTCTGAAAACCGCACCACCAAAGATAAGCCCCGGGGAGCTTGTAGCACTGCCATCCGTATTCGCTTTGACGCAACCTGGTGGCGGCTACAGCCAAAGAACCAGCTTCAATGACTCAGGAAGCCTGTTCCTCGGCTGTATACGTAATCTCCTAAGGCAAACGAGCTCCTCGGTCGAGATGCTCATAAAGCCATACCAAAAGGACGATGCCTCACGAAGCGCCGTCCAAATGAATGTATTAATTTGCGTTGGTGTAAATCTTCTGTCGTAAAAAATAGCACCGTTCCTTGCCGACCAAATGCACCATACAAAGGTTACAATAACCGTCTTCCATAATGCCTTAAGCTGTGTTGTAATAGTAAAGAATAAAACCCTTCATGCACATTAACCTACACACCAAACGCCCAGCAGATTTTATTAAAAACCAAGTTAGTAAATAAGCATCCAGTGAATAAATGATCCATATTCTCCTCGCTAGAAAAGCAAAAGGGACAGACAGAAGGACCAAGGAAACCACGTCCATGTAACACATCCCATGTAGGCAACCAATTATGATTTGCCCGCCAGACTTCATAGACCGACAAGATGGAATGTAATTCGCCCAAATTCAGCTCCCCCAAGAAGGCTCTGGATATTTAGACCGCAAATGTTCATATTCTATAGAGGAGGAGACACCACCCTTAGGAGAATGAATCCAAATGTGCAAGTCATTCTGATCAGCAAGAGGAACACATGCAATAATGTCCGCAGCCACAGCCTCATGCATGCTAGCAAAATATTCTTCAATATGCTAAGCTTCATCAAAGTAATAATCTGAAACTAACTGAGTCAAGTGAGGGCGGCAAGCCGTCAGAATCATCAATCCATCCCGCCAAGGCATAGCCCAGCCAGTTACCCGTCCGAAATCGAACAGTAGAATTCGTACCAATCAACCACCTAGATTCTGAAACCGCTTTATTTAAAAAGCGACGAGCATGTGCAAAAATAGAAGAAGCTACATTATATGGATGAACCTTTAACTCCGGGGTAAACCACTTATTGTGAATAAAATCCATACTAGGAGCCTTGCTAGTTAAGACATCCCATGCTATACGAAACTGAAAAGATTCATTAGCAATGCGAAGTGATCAAACACCCAACCCACCCTCAGCTGTTGGCAAGCACACCTTCTTCCAAGTTGTGTTAAATTTACCCTTTTTCTCCACCGAGCCTATCCAAATAAAGTTGCGCATAGCCATCTCCAATCTGTTTAGGAGGAGCCTAGGCCATCGGTATACCATCATAGAATGGACTGATGCGCTAATCACCACTGAGTTCACCAGACAGACCCGACCTGCCATTGATAAAGAGGAACCTTTCCATCTAGAAAACCGAAGCCGAATAATTGAAACAACAGGCCTGAAATCCATTGCTTTCAAGACACCGGTAAATAAAGGAACACCAAGATAAGAAGTGGGAAGAGTTCCCAACGCCATGCCTGTAATCGCTCTCGCTACAATTTTAAACGAACTAGTTGCCGATCTTCCGAAGAAAATGCGGAGTTGGAGACATTAATACGCTGGCCCGATATGCAGCCATAATCCTCTAAAATATGCATGATAGCTCGAATGCTCCCAAGATTTGCCGATGAAGTAATAAGAACGTCATCCACATAAAGCAACGTCGGAGGGCAGGGGACTCCCCTCTTTGCTGCCGCCCGAATGATCTCTCTCTGATCAATACCACACTAAAAAAGATGAGCAAGCACATCTTCTGCAATACAAAACAATAAAGGAGAGAGCGGATCACCTTGCCGAACACCTCTTGAGCAACCAAAATAACCCCGAGGTGTGCCGTTAATAAGGATAGACAACTTGGCCGAGTGAGGGATGCTTTGGACCCAACCAATGAAGGTGTCCGAGAACCCGAAACAACTCAAGGTACCAATAAAAAAAATCCCAACTTATAGTATCAAAAGCTTTTCGAACATCCACCTTTACTGCTACATTACCAACACTTCTCTGACGGTGAAGGCAGTTCATGCATTCCGAAGCCAGGGCGATGCAGTGATGATTACAACGACCTGGAATGAAACCATACTAGTAAGGATATATATAATTCCTAATAAATGACCCCAATCTAGTAGCAAGAATCTTCGTAAAAATCTTGAATAAGAAATTTCCCAACACAATTGGACGAAAATCTTCCACTTTATTAGCACCTTTGGATTTGGGAATGAGGGTAACAAAATTCGAATTGAGGCCAGCCGAAATAAATCCTATAGCAAAGAAATGTTGCACCGCAGCGATCACATCCATCTCAATTATTACCCAACATGCATGGTAGAAAGATCCACCAAACCCGTCTGGACCCGACGAACTATCCGCCTGAAGAGCAAACACAACAGAACGAATTTCCTCAACTGAGGGCATGCTCGTAAGAATGCTATTATGGCCGGCTGAAATGCGTTGATGAAACAATGAGTTAAGAAAATCCATGTCCACCTCCTCCAAATCATCATTGGCGGTGAACAAATTCAAGAAGTAACCAACCACATGAGAGCAATGTCGGCCAAATTAAGCGAAACTTGACCATTGATCATTAAGGAATACTCCCTCGTCCCGGCTAACTTTTTTTACTTTCCATTTCGGTCCGTCCCACCTAACTTTTCACACTCTTAAAAAGGAAATTTCTCTCACAATCTCTACCCTCAAAATCTCCACACTCAATCTCCACATTTAAAAAGTCAAAGAAAAAGCAAAATCTGCTTTTTTCTTAACCTTCGTGCCTGGTCAACTGTGAAAAGTTAGCCGGGATGGAGGGAGTACATTCCAAGAGTAGATTTGGACACTCTCTAAGCTTGATGGAAAAATGCGGTATTTTGATCTCCGTCTTTAAGCTATGAAGCTCTATTTTTCTGCAAATAGAACTTTTGTTGCCAAAGATAAATATTATTAATATCAGCCTGCAAATTAACTTCACGATCAAAACGAGCATTTAACTATCCCTGCTCATATATCTCATGTTGAACTTTCAACAAATCTGCATGAGCTTCTTCTAGAGTAGTAACAATGTTTCGATAAGTCAAAGTGTTCCAACTCTTCAGAGCCCACTTAAGCCGCTTCAACTTACGAGATAAAACTATAATGGGATCCCCTGTAGCCATAGGAACGAACCATGAACTATCTACCTGGGGATAGGAAGCCATCATGGTCCGTCCACATATTTTGAAAACGAAACGGGCGCTTAGCCGAAGGCGTATCTTTCTAACAAAGCAACAAATTGGGATGATGATCGGATTTCAACCTTGGAAGTGATAGAGCAGAAATACCATCCCATAAATCCACGAACAAAGGGGTGTGAAACACCCTATCCAGGCGAGAAGAAAAAAAAATGGTTCGCAACTCTCCTATTACACCAAGTAAATCGTGTTCCCGAGACCACAACCTCATGAAGAGAAGCTTCCTTCAATGCAATCTGAAACTCCTCGCATGCAATAGCCGAGGGAGCATGAACGGAAGTTCTCTCATGAGCACCAAGAACAGAATTGAAATCGCCCATGACACAAAAATGGCAATTTGAGAAAAGAGTACGGTCAAACCATAAGTCCTGACGCTTAATATAATCATTGCTCGCATAAATGAATCCAAAGAAAGCATGCATGTTATTAACCTCTCGTTCAACAACTAAGGAATGATATATTAGAGAACCCGAACCCGCCCAAGATACGCGACAAAAAACCCATATGTTAGGGACGCATATGATCATGAACATTCTCCCCAACAAAAGGCAAACGCAATAAACTCCAAAAAGTAAAATTAGTAGAAGTGAAACGGACCTTAGGCTCGAATATAGCAATAATATCCGGATCATGAACGTGACATATTTCCTTGAGGATGTTTTGTGTGTGGTCACCCCCAAACCCTTGTGCATTCCAACATAGAGCCTTCATTGAGGAAACACCTTATCTTCACCATGCTCAGGCAGTGTCTCCTCTAGACCAATTATATCTCTCCATTTTCTATTAGCCACAAGGTGCACAGTTTTCATAGAATCACTATTGGTGGCCTGCATGAGATGAAACTCCTCGCGCAGCAGCTTCCACCGAAGGGTGTCTGCGTGGGGGTGGAAGAGAGAAAGGTCTCGTGGGCATTCGGCGTAGTTGAAGAAAATCCTCATGAGAAATCGATAAGGAGGGAAACTACGTAGCAAGATGAGCTACCGATATGGGTTCGTTAGACCCCGCGTCCACAACATTAGATACCACTGAGCTTTTCCCCTGAATCGAGTCATCGAGAGCATGTTTAGAGATAGGCTCGGACTCCTCCAATGGGTCCGTATCTGAACAGTGTTGTAGAACTAAAAATGAATTATAAACTGGAATTGGGTCATCCGTTGAGTTAACACCCGAAGGAGCAGCAACACTTGTGGATGGTGTATCCGACTGGCCAAAGAGAGAGGAGCAGTATGAGCTACTTTGGGACGATACTCCTGAGGGGTCTTAGGCTTCGATTTCCAACAGACTGAACGACCACGTGATCGTGATCGAACACCCATTGAGATGCCACGGGAATTACTGCCACCTTTTTGCCAATAATTCTCCACCTAATATCCAACAATCTGGCAGAAAGTGCAATAAGAGGGACAATTGTCATAATACAAGGTGGCCCTTTCTACCAACCATTATGGTCTCGGGAAGGGATTGTTTCAAGTCAACATCCACTAAAACTCGAACATACTGACCAAATGAGCTATCAGTTCCCCGTTCATCAAGTTGTATAGGGTTGCCGGAAGTACTAGCAATTCCCATAATCCACCTTCGTATCCAAAATTCTGAGGCAACCGATATATGCGAGCCCAAACAAAAGCCGTAGAAGATTTGATCTTTTTAGGATCAAAGTCAACTATCCAACGAAAAAGACAAAGCGTGCCTGGCTTGAGCATAATATGAGAATTTGAAATGCTTTCGTCTTATCCGATATAAATGTAAAATGGAACGTGTAGTATCTCAGACCCAAGGACACTAGTCTCTAATCACCATTAGGTTTCCAGATATCAGATAGTTTTGCTTTCAAATCAAGCAGTGATCGTGGTTTGTCATGCTTAAGGTATGTAAGCCTCCCCATGAATGTAAACTGCTGAAAATACTTTACACTTTCCTGGTAAAGTGCTTCGTCCACCACAACCGTTATCGTATTTCCTTGAATAATAGGGCGAATGAATGCTTCCTCCTCAGTAATGCCAGTGATACCTTCATGAGTCGGGCGAGAGGAACCCGGATCACCCGATGAGGAGTTGGAAACCGGAGTAGCCATAGAGCCAAAATAAATAGGAGTGTCTGACACCGACATAATACCCTTATCCAATAGGTTAGCATGGGGTACACAGTTAGGGTTCGGCGCCACCACGAGTCCTTAAGTGCTGCCATTAGGGTTCGCGTTTGCCATAAACCCTAACATTCCCGATGAAGAGGTAAAGTCGGGGCCCTGTGTCATAGCAGGCGAAATAAAGTTCAGCCGAGGATCACGACTGGAGATCGACGACGTAGCAGGAAGTTGCAATAAGTATGAATTAAAAAGCTGTGACAAAGCATGGTGCATAAGCCACGGAGAGAGAGCGTATTAGAAAATTGTACTTGACTGATAGACGCCCCTATTTTTTTTTCACGCTAATATTCTCTCTTTTCCTACTTCTAATTAAATCTAAATCAAATCTTATCTCTAATAGGAAATATCTAAATAATATCTAGAATAACTAATAAAAGGGAATAAGAGGTTTTATTCAATAAAACTCTTAACATGTCCACTTGAATTTGATCTTGATATTTTGGTCCGGCCAGAAAGATGGTGTTAGCCCCACGGGCCCAGCCTGCACCCTAATTGCTACCTCTATTGGCGTGCGACGGGAATACATTGCATACTCGACGTATGGGCAACGGGTGGAGAATTGGGGACTGCCAGACCCGACACTAGCCCGACAGCCGGTCCGACACCTCATCCACCCAGAGTTGGTCCAAAATCCAACCGATTTGCCCTCCGAGCATAGCACTTTCGTATTTCGGTCATAAAATCCTCATACAAACTCGGATTCAAGAGATTCAAGTTGGCACGTGAAGGCAAGATGAAAAATTACAAATTTGTATTTCAAATCAAAAGTTGATTCTGGACAGATTATGCCCAGAATTACCGAGAAGAACGAACCAAGCGCATCGAAGAGTTCGACTCAACATTTTAAATGGCCAAGCACTCTCTTTTGTAACTTTACCCTTTTACCCTTGCTAAAGGGAATTTCTGCAATTTTTTTTATCTTTTTACATGTGTATGGGGTATTATAAATACCTCTTCCCCCTTTCGTTTTAGGAAAAATCTTCCATTTTGTAAGCTTCTCCATTACTCTTCTTCTCTTTCTTGTTAGCATTTTCATAATTTCTTAGGAAAAGTTAGTTTTCCATTTTTCTCATCTTCTTCAAGGAGGAATCCATCTTTGTAGAAGAACTCAGGGATTATTCACGAACTTATGACACCAGTCAAGATTATCGAAGCTCTTTAAGGATTCTTCAATCTATTAAGCATTTCTTATCCCTTCTCTTTATTTTTAGTTTTTATTGCTTTTCTTGCTTGATGTTATTGAATCTTGTCTATGTTTTGATGATTTGTGAGTAATTTTTTTGTTTCCCAAAGCCCGGGAGTAGCCCAAGCTTCGGGGTTGATAAATCATTGATTGATTGTTGGATTTGTCGTAGCTTGTGGTAACCTGGGGTCAGGGCTTGATTATTTGGAATGATTTCCAATTGAATTCAGGACTAAGTTCACAGGCTTGCATTACAGTCACTCGGCTTTCGGCAACTTATGAATGATTTAGTTGGTTGTGCATTTGGGAGATGATAGTTGGTCCTTAGGCTTGGGATTACTACCCTTTCGAAGCTTGTCGACTAGATCTTAAATGAGCATAGGAATTACTCACTATGCCTTAGAATGAGCAAGTGAGGGATTAATTCCAAAAAATTAGGTTAATCGAGACCCAATTGGTAGAAAGGAGACCAATGGAGGAGAAGCTCTACCAAGAGGGAGAGTAGTGTTTAGGGGACGTCGATTGGGATAGACAAAATTAAGTTTAGTCTCATGTGTATGTCTTACACCTCTACGCCGGTCTTCAGCGTAGGAGAAGTCGGACTATCTTTTTCTAGTCTTATGTAACCGGAATCCCAGGGTCAATATTTTTCCTATCTTTTTCTAGTCTTAATTGAGAATTATGCTCTTACTCCATCCAATGTGAACGGATTGCGAAGTTTGTGAGCATAAAACTTTCTCCTATTTTTGAAAGTGTGGAAGTAGTGCACTGTGAAGTTTGTGGGGTGGAGGTCACGTATCTACGGATTGTGATTCTTTTCATTACTTTTCTTCCCATATGAACTACCCTCCCACCATCCCTTCCCAATTTATGGACTATAATTCTTTTTCTAGCAGTTATGAATTGAGATGGAAGATTGACAAACTTTTCCCTCCTCAAGTCATCAAATCTTTGAGTCATTTGAATATTACCAAATTTCTTCGATTGAAGCATCGAAAGAAGAAATGAAGAAAGACAAGGATGAATTTGATCAAAAGTTTTATAAACTTTTAGCACACACTAAGGTTTTGGAAGCCCATCTTTTCAAACATGTTTTGGAGAGAAATAAAGATGAAAGTGTGCAACTGAGGGAAGAGGAGAAATAAGAGGAGAGTGAAAACCTCCCCTCTCATGAACCACCATTGGAAAATAGTGACGGTTCTTCCAAATAAGACAATGTGTCATCTTTGGAAGAGCAATCTTGATGCCTCAATAAAATGTGTAACTATGATCTTATTTTGATTAATGATCCACTTGGTGAAGCATCATGTAGTGCTTAGGCTGCAAGTTTTGATTCATCATTTCCTTCACATTTTTGAAAAACTTGCATCTACATAGGGAACAAATCAAAAGATCTCATAATTTAAGGAAACAAAGCAAAACTTTATCCTGATAAATAAAACAAAATTAAAACATGTCTCAGCTCCATCATTCTCCTTTTCCCGAAGAGGAACCTCCCTCAAATTGTGCTCGGTCTCTTGACAAACTTCAAAAGGTCTGAAGGTGGACTGGAACATTATTGAATTCCCAAATACCAATAGCATCATACATAAATTTGTGTATCGATTGAGCAAGAACATGAATGACAAAATAAGCAGGCACAATCGTGTAGTGAATGAGAGGAATTCCAACTTTGAGTAAAACCACATCTGGAGGCACCTCTTGAAATCGATCACATGAATACGTATCTATAAATGGTAAATCTTCATAACCACTGTCTTCAACCATTGAAAATATATCTTCGAGTTCCTAAAAATAAATTGGAGGTATATCATAACCACTATGAATAATCTCCATAAATGTACCATCAATATTCTCCTCGGAAAAAAATGGTGGCCCACCATAGCCACCATCACCAATTTCATGCGAGAATGACTCACATGATGGGGAAAATAGATTGTCAATTAAAGTCGTATTAACTTCCAGTTCCTCATCGAACATTGGAGGCCCTATTAGTTGCCAACAAGTTAATTTGTTGATAGATTTGCCTAAGATCATCTTCGTACAACTCATCCAAAATAGTATCAAGAACTAGTTGATGCTCGAACCATGAGGACCGTAATTGGTCTTTGATTACCAACTGATGTAGGTAGAAGCGTGAGAAGAACGATGATATGCTGGTATAAATCCATTTAATCTAAGAATACCAGGAGTAAACACAAATTGGGAACTACCCCGTTTTCAATATCATATTATCAAATCAACCACCTAATAAAATAATGAAAATAACCTATTTATACTAATAAAATAACTTGGGTCCTAAGAAACTAATCCTAGTCTCAATAGGTAAGAAAACATATCTTCATCTCCATCATTTTAACTTTTCAATAAAAAATGTGATTTCACTGGGATTTTCTACTTGAGAAACTCGAATAGCTTCTTCTCACAACTTAATCGGCCGAGCTGCTCTATAGAGCTATCACCTGTCAATCAACACACTATTACCATTACCATCAGTAAGTGTTGCCCCTTATTAAAATTTCTCTCTCAAACCCTTCCCACTCCACCACCACAATACTTTTTCACCTAAATCCTTATTAGTTTGAACATCAATCAAATAATAAAAGTTAGCTATGATTTGCATCATTTTTTGTAGTATAAATAAATAAATACCAATATAACATACTCAATCAAACATATCCTCATGTTACAACAAATAATTTTTCCCATCACAAACACATATTCATCATATTTTCAACTTCTGCACAAAAATAATTACACCATAATTCTTAATTGAAAAAAAAAACGGTTTCAAAATCTCATTTAAAACATATCCAAACATGGTCATCATCTTTCTAAAGATTTAAACATTAAGGGCAATAATAAGACGCGAAACAATGTCCATC
Organism: Ajuga chamaepitys; assembly: GCA_958295605.1. Classification (NCBI taxonomy): domain Eukaryota; kingdom Viridiplantae; phylum Streptophyta; class Magnoliopsida; order Lamiales; family Lamiaceae; genus Ajuga; species Ajuga chamaepitys. The sequence continues at coordinate 29,867,432 of OY282508.1, read as the reverse complement.
TTTTAAGAAATTCACAAATTTAAATGGTTGAATTGAAATCAGTGTGCACACTAAAACAAACATAACTTTCTTTTACATAATGTTGTTAGAGATAGGGCTTCTCTATCTCTATAATATAATCACGAATAAATGTATTGCTCTTTTGGTTGGGGATATTATGTGAGATAAGGATGGTATAAGGTGAATAGTTCTGGCTTTTTATATCGACTTATATGTTGTTCGGTACACATTACTATTTACACTGCAAGCCCATTATTCCATACATGCCAGATCCAATTTAATTGTATCTACATACATTGTTAATACGCGGGCTACTATGCTATATACTAGTTGTAGCGTGTATAGCTCATGAGTGTGATTATATTTTGCAATAATCCCGTTTTTAGTACCTATTTTTTTGCCACATTTAACACTAAAACCCCTCATCTTAAACTCAAAATACAAATTAAAATATTTGGCTGCAATAAAAGTGAGCTAATCCATCAACGAAATGCGCGTCTTCATCCCCAGTGACCGATCCGAATGTGCTTCTAAATTCGGGTAGTTAGGGAAACAGATGCTCTTGTACACTAGCATACTTGGTCTTATTCTCGAACACCAAGGAATCAGCAAGTGCGGAGTTGAAATTCACGGTGTATCCCATCAACTCATTTAAAATCTTTTCAGAAGCCTGATACTTCCTCCCAAACGGCTGTTAACTCTGTCTCGAGTGCTGACAGACACGCATTAATAACATCTAATTGTCCCCAACTATTTTTATTTGGTGGCAAGTTGACTATGCAGTCAGTGGTGGGGTCATCTCGGGTCTTATAACATAGTCGTCAATTCTCTTTATTAGGTTGAGGACCTCCTCTGCACATTTCCATTTTACATTAGCTTCCAAACACAGCTCTACTATCAAGTTGGGGTGTCAAAGCCCGCCTGCCAAAGACTGATCCACTATGGATGTGATGGAGTTTGGAATGAAATGGCCTACATTAAGTGGTCTACCAGATAAAATGTCATATATGGTGAGTGCCTGATCCTTGTTGCAGCCTTGCAGGTTGCAATATGCTTTGTTGGCTTGAGTTTGGCCATAATGAAACTCAACCAGACTCGACAATCATTCTTTAGCAGTGACGACTTCAGACGTAGTGGCTCACCATTCTGCATATCCCATTTCGAATTATGAACAACAATCCTTTCGGGCTAGGGACATGAGATTCGTATCCTCCAGCAGGTTCATACCTGGGGCTTCCTCTTCCGGGGCCTCCAAGTGGTAGTACTTGTTAATTTTCAAAGTACACCTAGTTTCCCCTTATATAAGCTCGAGCCTTGTCTTCGCCATGTATAGAATTTATGTAGAACTCTCTCACAAATCACAACAAGGCCAATAGCCGGTGCAGACTGCCTGGGAAATTCCTCCCGTCCTAGTTTTGTTATCTATCTCGTTACCCGATCATCTTCACCCACATGTATACCTCGATTCAGTATAAGTGTCTTTGAGACCAAATCCTTCTTGAACGTCTAGGCTGCCACTAGGGTTGTAAACAAATCAAATACTTTTGATTTGATTCATGATTTGAATTCGATTAAGATGATTCAGATTCGAAAAATTCGAATTCGAATTCGAATACGAATTAATTATAAGATTCGAATATATATAGTTGTATTCGATTCAAGTTATTCGAATATTCAGTTCGTTTATATATAATATATTTTAAAAATTAAATAATATATATAATACTAAATATATGTATATGATATATTTATATAGCTATATATTTAAATAAATTTATATATAATATTATTATTAAAAATGGTAATTGAAAAAAATTAAAAAATATATAATAATTGAATAAATAGAAAATTAAATATATATCTATATATATACATATATATATATATAAATAAAATTCACTTTTGGAATCTCGAATTGAATCGAATAGTTCGAACATTTCTCACGAATCGAATTCGAATCACCAATTTAAATTCGATTCGAATTCGAGTTTATATATGCAAACTCAAATCGAATTTCTTAATATTCGGTTTGATTCATTTTATTTACATCCCTAGCTTCCACAATGATTCAAAGTGACCGTCATATTTCACCTTGCTCTCAGACACACCGGCCTTTCCTTTAGGAACCATTTTAGCTACATTCAAATAGTCATAATATCAGTAACTTCGAACTTATCAAATAATATTCAAGTTCAATCAAGCTACACAATGATATCACCTAAAAGAAAGCCCTAATATCAATAACTTCAATTAAGCGACAATAAAAAGAAAGTATGTTTATTCCATTCCGAAAACAAAATAAACAGGAAGCAACCCACATTATACATAATAACATCCTTATATTTGAGCAATTCATATACTGACAAAGACATTGCAAATATAGTATGTGTTATATCAAAACTGATTACCAACAAAAGGCACCAAAGTCACCTTCTGCAGCCCTCAAAACACACCCAAAACACATACAAAACTATATGAGAATTGAGATACCGACAACACACACATCACAAAGAAAATTGCCATATTTGTGCCCAAAATGTACACCAGAATCCCTAACTACCTTCTTCGATACTTGTTATTGGTCATTAATGCAACACAAGCTCTCTCTCTCATGATATTTTTTGCCCCCCTCTCGCGATGACGTTTCCCCCTTTCTACAACCTTTGCCGTTGATACTCTTTTCACTAGTAGTTTTCGTCACCGATCATGGATTCCCAGTCGGAATCATCTTACAAACAGGTTTATACTAATCTTATCAAGACCTACCCATGGCTTCTTCCTTATTCCATGGCTAGGGTTTTCCGTGTTCATGAAGCTTCCCCTCTGTCACCATTTCACACTGCCACTTTAAGTGCCCCATCATTCAATATTGACAAGGTGTTGCTATCCTCACAACCTCTGTCCGCTATGCCAACATCAAGTCCGTCGTCAACTGTAGGGTTTCATCCTCCCGTCGATCATTCATGATGAAACCCTAGTTCCAAGATGCAGGCTCCTTACAGGATTTCTTTGTTGTCTCGCACATCTACGAGCGCCCCTTAGAGCGTGGCTTGCTCCTGCTGCCTCATTTGACATTGACCTCGAGAGACTTGCACCCCAAGCATTGGTACCTACATCTGCTGCTATTCAATTCGGAATACTTGGCTCCCAAGCTTCTTCGCTGCCTTCCAGTGTATCGTTGCCGCAAGTATTCAATACAAATGGAATCCATATTTCTCATTCCAGTGCTCAAACTATATTGCAGGCTCTCCCTGCCATGTCCACGATAACACCAACATCGATCCCTCCGCAACACCCATCCCATAATCCAGGACATTTTCTAAAATCGGTAATATCCTAACTGTCTCTATTGATGAATCTATCTATCAAGAAAGGGTTAAATTCTTCCAATAATTTACGTTGAATGGGCGGGTTTGGTACGTTAAAAAAGATAAACCTTGGACTATTGCTGAATTGAAATAAAAAAAAATTGAAAGTTCTTGGCATTTGGAGGGATTTGTTCAGATCATCTCATTAGGGGCTGGGATTTCACAACTTTTAATTTCTTGTTTCTGCTGATCAGGATAAAATTGTGAAGTTAAACTCTAGATCTTAAGTCGGGGAACTTATAGCTGTTTCGCTGGGTCCCCGTCTTTAATCCTATAAATATCGCACTTATGTGGCTCAAATATGGATACGTATATATAAATTATCCCCAGAATATTTGTATAAATCTCTTATTTTAATATTGCGAGGGAAATCGGATTACCTTTGCAAATGGATGATCGGGGAATTAACAGTGAGTTTGGCCATTATTTCCATGTTCCTGTTTAAGTGGACCTCTGTAATGATCTTCCGAATCAAGTTTTGGTTAAGCGAAAGGGACACAACTCGTATGTATTGCTATATTATGAGAACTGTCCGGATTTCTGTTCATATTGTCAGATTATTGGACATAGCTTTTCTGCATGTCATCGTCATAAATCTACGACTGTTATTGTTGATCCACATCCTGATTTGCACACATCATCAGGACCCCCTCATTCTAAATCTCGAGGCAAGTCTCGTATGCGATCGAAGAAATACACATCTCGCCCCCGACAGAAATACAAACCAAAACAGCACTCTACCAGGGCTACTGCTTCAGCTTTTGTCAGTACATCGAAATCTGCACCTCCAGAACATGACAATAAGCCTCCGTCTTCCGACCATCATCCTCCTACTACTTCCCCGGAGCATGGTCCTTCTACATCTTCCCATGTGGCAGCTTCCTCCAAGGATCCTTCTTCATGTGAAGGACATGATTTTGTTCCTGTCTCCAACCCTTTTGAGGTTCTGCATGGTTTGTATGAGGATACCAGTTCCAATCCTAATGATTCAGCTTTGGTCTTGTTACATTCCGATCCACCCACGGATATGCCATTGCACGCTTCTCCTTTAGCGGTTCAACAACCTTTTTTCACACAGGAAGATATTCTACGAATGCGATATACCTCGGTTCCCTCAGCATCTATTCCTCCGAGACAACATCATTCGGTGGAGCCCACTCTTCAATCAGACTACATTTATTTGCAACTCTGAGTATAATAATGCTATGTAGGTGATGCACTATGTAGCCCATCAGAAATGGGGTGATATCATTGACATGGATGACACATCTGGATGGGTGGCAGAGATCGCATGCTTTAGTCGGCTAAATGTACCACCAATCCCAAGAGCTGCACCCAAATTACGGTGAGTTATTTGGTCTCTCCCTTGGATCGGATGGATAAAGATTAACACGGATGGTAGCTCCACTGGGACGCCGGGAGTCACTTTTGGTGGAGCTATCTACAAAGGTGCTGACAGGGCGATTCTAGGGGAGTGGGCTTCCAAATTTGGGTTTGGATGTGCATTTGATGCTAAGCTAGAAGCTTGTATCTTGGCTTTAGAGGTTGCTTACGATCACAGATGGAGTCACATCTGGCTCGAGAGTGACTCAATAGCGGTGGTTACCTTGTTCGCTGGCAGCTCTCTCTCAATACCTTGGCGGTTGCGCACATGCTGGTTGAGGGCATGGTGGTTACGCATATTCACCGGGAAGGCAACCAGGCAGTGGACGCGCTCTCCAAGCTGCATGTCCCTTATGTGTGGTTCCACCGTCCTCCGGAGTACATCACTCAGTTGGCACTGCGAGATTATACAGCAGTTTACATCCGTCAAATGGGCTGACTCCTTTGGTTGAACTGTTGGTGATTTTTTGGTTGGTACTCTTTTTCCTATGCACGGTTTTCCCACTGGGTTTTTCTGTGCACTGGTTTTAACGAGGCCAACTTTTTCAAAGCTAGCTACTGACATGTAGTAGTAGCCTTTGCATGTGAGGGTCCATGTTCCCTTTGTATACTGATTACTGGTTCGTTTATATATGTAACGTCGATTAGCTCTCTCTCTCTCTCGCTCTAATAAAAGAATTATAATTTCAACAAAGTCACACTTTCAGTATACAAAATTGTAAATAAAAACTCATTCTCAATTATAGTATCATCAATACGACTATATATATATATATAATAAAATCATAAAATACTTGTAACTACAAAGATACACTTAATCGAGGTGGGAGCAGGGGGGTATGCCCTTCAATACCCAAGGGCCGTTAGACAACAAGCAGGTATAGTGCCAACGAACCAAACTTCGCATACAAATGGATGGTTCTCAGAACCAAGTAAATAAAAATAAAAATTAAAATGAAAAAGAACCATAGTAAAAAAAAAAAAAAAATACGATTTTGGAAGGCCTATATCCATACCCGTTGATCTGAATATGGGTTTCAAAATTGGAACATTGGGATTGTTGCCTCAAGTAGGAGACTGAAGCATTACAATGATGGAGGTGGGTGTTGAAGCTTTTTGCTGCCGGGGTTAGAAATGAATCATGGAGAGTTTGTTTGGTAGAAGGAGAAAGTGCAATTTTGGTAGGGTTAAGAGTTTTTAATTGTGTGAATAGACCAGACCCAAAGAAGGAATGCATATATGCTTATATAACTTAATACAATATAGTGATGTACATATATCATTATTACCAAAAATATCTATTGCTAATACCAGCCATTAAAATTATCTACCGACCATGAGATAATTATAAGCCATTATTAGTTATACCTCATTGTAGTTCCAACTTAATATAGTCCCCCCCAATCCCATGCACCTAATTAAAAGAGCCATGTAGTATTAACTAACTATAATTTAAACTTCCCATCGCAATTTTAAGATTTATGCCATGTCTAAGGAAATAAATTTCCAATAGATTAAACTTCATATAAAAGTTGATCATTTAATGACATGTTTGGACTATGCTCATTTTTGGATGGGCCCAGATGAAACTATCTTAGTCTTGAGATGTAGATGGGGACCATTCCATCCATCATGTCTAAAACCATAACCCCTCCCCCCCTAGAAATATCAACAACATTCATAATCAAATTAATCAACCAATGATTTCATATATATCACTTTTCATGATATAATAATATAAACTTATCAATCGACAACTGCTCAATCTTTACTCACGACCATCATACATATTGATTTGACATCTACACTACACATTTTATCCACTCAATCCCAATACATATATTACTATATACTAAATGAAATAGTCATAAACGTACGGGATATGCCCAACCTGATGTGTTTAGTCCATTTATGTCCCAGTCAAAAATCCCGCAAGTACTTTTTAGGCTATGTTTGTTTATAGATTTGCACACTCGGATGGGGACGTGACCATGTAATTCAAATAAATTTACTAATTATTATTTAACTGTTTAATACACATTTTGATTAATTTTACTAATTATTATTTAATTATTTAATACACATATTGATTTTCATGTCCCAATCTTATACGCTGCACTCCATCCATAAAAAATGTTATACTGTGATACAAGATGCTCTACAAACTGATCTAAAACCAGCCCCCTACTAATATCATTCATATTTATTTATTATTTGTTATTTATTTCCATAAACACGGGTATTATACTCTTTCAATGTCATTGTAGGAAAAAACTAAATAGAGAAAAATGATAAAAATGACATGTATATTTTTAATAATTAGGAAACTGACCTTTAATTTTTTTGGCTTTATGAAAATGTCATGTACTCCCTGCGTCCCGGCTAAAATTGTCACTTTGACAGAGCACGGATGTTAAGAAAAAGACATTTGACTGTTTTTTCTTTGACTTTTTTAAAGGTAGAGATTGAGGGTTGAGATTTTGAGGGTGAGGATTGTGGGAATTAGTTTCTTTTTTTTTGGATTGCAAGTTTAATTGGGATGGACCGAAAAGGCAAGTAGATAGCTTTAACCGGGACGGAGGTAGTATATTGCAAAAAGTTGGTAAAATACACTCTAACCAGCAATCATAGGTAACCCAACCGGTTAGAGGGTTTGGCATTTTCTTCTGACGTGGCTTTGAATTTTTTTTTTTTTTTTTTTTTTGCTGACTTGGCCTATTAAATTAATTTTAATACAAAACTTATTAAAAAATATATAAAAAGAAACTTCATCTTCTTCTTTCCCGTACCTAGACCCCAACCCTTCCACATATCCAATACTCAACAACAACAACCTACAAAAACTTCAACAAGGTTGTATGATGAAACTAGAGAAGAAGAAAATCAAGACGAGAAGGAAAAGGAAAATCAAGATAGCCTTTAACCTCCCAGCTGAGCATGTTTGGGAATAACACCTCATTTAATCAACCACCAAAATGAATGTCAACCGTCAAATCTCAGCCCCTCCAGTGACAATCCCCTATTTCATGTAAACACCCCTCCCTCTCTCCGTCTTCTGTCGGCTTTCACAGGAACAAGCCTAAACGCTCAATTCATTTGGGGGCAATTGTCCTTCAAGCCTTACTCTCTACAAAATCAAGGTCAAAGGTTGGCGGCGTTGTAGTGGGGGTCAAATAGTTGCTTGTATTAAAAAAGAAAACTAAGAGTATCAAAATAATGTAGCAGACCCTAACACTCTAAAAAAAAAAGCTAGTAATTAAAAAAAAAAAAAACAACGGTACACAAAATACAGTAAACCAAAAGCGAGGAAAAGGTAAAAGCCGAAGCTACCACAAGTTGGTAGGACACTAGCTAACAGATCATAAGCACATAGTGCGTGAAGCACCAAACACACGAGGGAGCAGGGCTAGCGAATGCACATGGAGTGAGAGGCCAAACACTCTGAGGAGTAGGACATGATCCGAGACACGTGGTGTGCGGATCAAACACCACAGGTGCAAAATCGACAAAAGAGCAGGGCCAAGCGAATCCGATGCTAATGCCGGCAGAGCAACGATAGCAGGGATAAACAAATCCGTTGCTATGTGTAACGACCCGATTTTTGAAATCTTTTTAATAAAATATTTTTCCACAATCCATTAATAATTAGTAAAATATTCTAAATAACATTAAAAAATTCAAACAAGTCGTTACCAATAGTCTAAATTTTATAATTTAAAATCTAACCCCCACAAACACACCTATTTAAATTAATAAGTAAACAAAATATATCATACTTAATTTTCCAAAAGCATTAACTAGATAATTTAACTTCAAACTCAAAATAAAATAAGATAAGCAATTATTCCATAACGAATAAGTAGATAGTAATAACTAAATAGAACAGTGCGGAAACATTCCCTAAACAGTTATTTAACTAAATGAAATAAATCCAACTAACATGACCTAAATTCCAACTTAACGAGAAATTTTCTGAAATAAAAATAAGTTCGAATAGCAAAATTCATCAATAATCGTATGCCCCGGCCCGCCTCACCCTTCTTTCGGTACCAAGCTAATCTGTAAGGATCAATAATGGGATGGGGTGAGCTTCCTTCAGCTCGTGGAGTACTACGGTCTATCACAATAATTATACAACAAAGAGGCACACAAAGTACAATTATAATAATGATGTGCTTGTATTGCCAAGTCACATAGAGCTAACTTGTATTGGCAAACAACATATTGGTAATGACTAAACTTGTATTGGCAAGTAGCAAATAAGGCAATCACTTGTATTGGCAAACAATAATGGAATAAAAGCACAAGTATGCAGACAAGTAATACAATTAAAGCGATAAATGATAAAACCCCCACCTGATTTGTCTTGAGTAAAACTGATGGAATGACATGCAATGCTAAGCTCGTGGCCCGAATTCCGTACAACCTATACGTATAAGGCACATATATTTTAATATTTATTTCTATTAAGACATAATCCATAAAAGACAGAGGTTAATGAAATCTATAAACTAAAAAAAAAAAAAAAATCAAACGTCAGATCAATTGAGGACAGAAAGCCGATTTGCAGCTTGGAGAGAATTGAGAAGAAAACAGTGATTCCAATCTGGGATGTTAGGAGCCTGGGAATCCAAGTTTCAACTATTAATTAAAACAAAATAGAATGAAGACAAAGGAATTTTTCTCTCTCCTGCAAAAGCTAAATATGACACACACATTCAAAACACTCTATTTCTCTCCCTCTCTCTCTCTCTCTCTCTCTCTCTCTCTCTCTTATTCAGCCATCAAAGTCCCGCCCCCATTTTATATCCCTTTTATTAGCTTTATCTACCTACAATTATCCCAAGGTGGTCCCCACCACCTTCCCTTCTTTAATTATAACCCTACACTCACTCATATACATATATCAGTCAAACACACAATATATATATATATATATATATATATATATGCACACCAGCATTCCTATACCGACTCTCCTGCACATATAAAAAAAACACACACACACTAACACAAACACACACAACTTGCAGAACTAATGCGCACACACACTAATTCATAATTTCACCACACTACTCACCCACACACGCGCCTGTACAACCCTCACAGAATCATGCACACACACACAGAGAAACACGTACGCACACACAGAGAAACACATAGACATGCACAAACACACACACAACAGATTATCATAGTCTGGCCCAGTTCCCCTATGATATATTACAAGGCAGCGAGGGTTGTTGTAAAGTGACGGATCTCCATCGAATTTTCTATAACAGTGGAAGAATAAGGGAAACACAATTGAATTTTAAAAATTGAATTATGGTTGAGCGTAATAGAAAGGCATATTAACGAGGAAGAAAAGGAAACAGTAATTCTGTACTACCTTGTCAACCTGTAGCCGGAAGTGTTCTGATTGTAGAAAAATTTTGACTGCGTATTATTTTGTGTGAGAGTGTGATATTTTGGCTGCGTATTATATAACTAATACCTACTAGGTTTAGGAGTATTTGGATAGGGATTATCAGATTTTTGTAAGCCTTCACCGGCAGTAATTAGCGTAATACAGTTGTTGGAATTTTGTATTCCTTTGGGCTCAAGACATGGGCCCTTGCACATTAGTGAATTGGGTTGAGTCTTGGACTCAGAGAGATGGACTTATTATGACATGTATGAATAAATGAATGAATGCAAAATAAATTAACTCTTATTGAGACGTCGAGCGTAAATAAATAATAAATGAACTAGTAAATTGCAAATAAATGGATTCGTAAGTTAGTAATAATTTCCAATATAAATTGGCTCGAAAGTATTAAATGGGCCAAATTAAATTGGTGTTGGGCCTAAACCCAACATTGAATAAATGAATAAAATGATTGAGCAATTTAATAATTCAAGTCAAATAATAATAAATAAATAAATAAATACATGGCGTTACACTATGATAAAATTATCAGGCGTTCAACACATGAATACACGCCTATGGAGCCGAAGTCCCAATGTTGAAGAGCATAATTGAATCTTCCCAGTGTAGGATAGACTCTGTTGGCCTCGTTAAAATCTACTATTGGAAAAACCCTATGGGAAAAAGCCAATAGTTAGAAAAGAGCACCATACATGGCGTTGTAAGGAGGGAGGGGGTGGGGGGGGGGGGGGACTACAAGAATAATTTATTTTAGTGGCAACTTTTTTGCCACTATATATACAAAGGTCGTCCCTAAAATTATTGGCAAAAAATTGTGTTGTCACTAAGTTGTGACTATAGCATGTGACACTAAAGGTTTAGTGATGACCACCAACTAGTCTTCACAATAACTACCACGTCTAGCCCCAAGCAAATATTGTCACTAATTCCCAAAATATTAGTCACACACATTTTATTGTCACTATTATGCAATGATATAACCACATGTAAAAGTTGTCAATAAAGCAATTTGTTTTTGTCACATATAATGTTTGTCACTGAAACTCCATAATTTAGTGACATGTAATTGTTACCACTAAAGTACATGAATTTAGTGACATAAAATCATAAGATTTGGCGATACACAATCTTTTTCACTAGTTTTCATTTAGTCACATTGAACTGTTGCCTCTAAAATACAATATAATAGAAACAAATAGTTTTTGACGCAACAAAGTAAATTAGCCATAATCCTTGATTATCACTAAAGTTGATTGTTTAATCACATCAAAATATTTAGGAAAAATTGGTGTAAATGCCCTGTAAGTTTTCACTATTTAGTAATTAGGACAGTAAGTATACCACTTTTTTAAAATGCCCTGTAACTTTAAAAAAATTGGTAAAAATGCCCCGTCACCGGCTATAGGCTGTAACCCATCCGGTGACGGGTGACGTGGATGAAATGCGCGACGTGGAAAGGACATGTCATTAGGGCTTTTTACACGTGTACCGGGTATGGGTTATGTTGGGTCAACACCGAATTGTAAATGGGTCTAGGGCAAAAAGCCCCAATTCACTCCCATTTCGCCAAAACAAAAAATCGCGACACCCACACACACCCAAATTCCGCCGGGCTGATTGCAATCTTCACGGAGGCGATGAAGCTCAGAGACATTCGCCGGCACGACGAACCGCCACCTAAATACGGTAAATGCCACCCTTGAATTCAAAGTATGCGTCGTCTTTTTCCAGATTAATAAGCACAGTAGTTTAATATCTTGATTGTTCATTATTTCGTCTGTTGTTAATTTGATGTGGGTGTCGCGATTGTTTATCCTATTGTTATTGGTGCTTGATATTGTCTAATAGTTGTTTAGTATTGATGTTATTTTTGTCGTTTGCTGAATTTTTTTGGATTTTTGGTCGAAATGGTGTTGGGTTTAGTGGCGTGGTGGCAGTTCACGTGATTTCTACTGCTATGTGTGGGTGTGGGGTTCAGGGGGGGACCATTTTTTGGTCAAAATTGGATTAAAGCTATAGTTTCAGTTTGTTTTCACTTTCTGTCTGTAGAATTCCAAATTTACTACAATTTTTTATAATTGTTGTTGGGTTGTGGGTAGGCGATGGGGGACCACTTTTGTTGGAGTTTGCATCAGTTCAGGAGGAATATTAAAGTTTAGGTTCTTATTCAAGTTTAGGTAGTATGGAAAATTGCTTCAATTTTTGTATAATTGGTGTTGGGTGTCGGTGGGTGGGGGGGGGACCACTTTGGTTGGATTTTCCCTTAGTTTTAGGGTATATTTAACTTTTAGGCTTATTCAAAGTTTATTTTTTTTTTTTGGTTTTTTGTATTATTTATCTTTATATTATGTAGCCTGAACATTGTTATAAAATACTTGGAAAGTGTTCCATATTCTTAAACTGTTCTGGTTTTGACCTTGTGATAGGTAGCTCTGAGTATACGTTCAACATAAATTACGGAGGGCAGATTGATTTTGGCCAAAAAGCGTATGTTGGAGGAACGTTGTGCAAGTTTGACTACGTCGATACCAACCGCTACAAGTTTGCTGATCTGAAAAAATTTGCAGCCAACTTAGGTAGTTGTTTGACACCTAAGATATATGGTTGGTGTGACGTGGAGGAGTCTTTCATTCTGATAGATGATGAGGCAGCTTTGGAATCACTTGTAGCAGTTGCTTTATGCACTAGAGAGATAAACATATATATTGAGGAAGATGGTGATATAGGGTTGGGGGTTGGGGACTTAGAACCCGAGGATGGGGGAGAGGACGAAATTGAAAGGGTTGTGAAAAGGAAAAAAAGGGCAGTTAGGAGAGGTAAAAGGCCGGTATATGAGATAGATTCTGACGATGACGGAGAGGAGTTCCTAGATAGTGATTACGAGTTTAGAGCAGATGAAAAAGATGGGGATGATGATCGAGAGTTTGAAAAGTTTATTGATAGGGATGTCGAATGGACAGGACAACAAGTTGGGGGTGATGATATAGGCGTAGAACAGGTGGTTGGGGATGAAACAAATGATGGGGATAGTGACATATGTGCTAGTGAGGACGAGTTGAGGAGCTTGCCCGGGTCTGATGAAGAGAATGAGGGCAGAAGTAGAGTCTACAGACCGGATAACAGACGAGCACCAAATCTAGTATTGGGCATGGTATTGAGCACTAAGAAGGAGTTTCGGGATATGATGACCACGCATGCCATACTGATGAAGAGGAACATTTTGTTCCCGAAAAGCGATAAATGGAGGATATACGCTGTTTGTGCAGACTCTAATTGTAAATTTAGAGTTAATGCACACGAGGGAAGGTGAATCCTGTTGGTTTGTAACCACCTGCATTCCCGACCATACATGTGCGGAGGCATTTTTAGTTAAGAATATGAAGTCTAGGTGGTTGAGTGAAAGGTTTGGGTATGCGTTTCAGTCCGACAAGAAGCGGAGTATCAAGGCTTTTAGAGCTGATCTGATGAAGGAGGTTAGGGTTGAAATCACACCTTGGCAGGCATACTTGTGTAAGCAACGGTCTGTGAGGAAGCTAGAGGGACGAGCGAATGATCAGTATGCCCTTCTGTGGGAGTATGCTAATGAGATTCGAAGGACTAATCCAAGTAGCACAGTGTTTTTAGGCATTGATCAAACAGCCCAAGGCCCAAAATTTGGTAGATTCTATGTTGGGTTGTATGCCCTTAGGATGGGTCTTCTTGTTGGTTGTCGTCCGGTTTTCGGGTTAGACGGCACTCATTTAAAAGGCCCGCATGGTGGTGTAGTTCTATCAGCTGTCGGAGTCGACCCAAATAATAACTCCTTTCCGTTTGCTTACGTCGTTGTGAGTATAGAAAATGGGGAAAATTGGAAGTGGTTTATGGAATTGTTGAAAAAAGACTTGTTGATTGAAAATTGCTTCGAGTGGACGATCATTTCTGACAAGAAAAAGGGCTTGACAAAGGCTGTGGCAGAGGTTTTACCGGGAGCAACACATCGATTTTGCGTGAGGCACTTGCACAGCAACTTCCGGAACGCTGGGTTTAGAGGTCATGCGTATAAAGTAGCTGTCTGGAGAGCATCGAAGGCCACCACAGTTCCCGAGTTTGAGCGGAGAATGGAGGATATCCGAAAGATGGATCAGGCTGCCTTTGACTGGTTTTCCGGCGAAGACAAACATCCTTCACACTGGAGCCGATCCCATTTCAATACCTACCCACGATGTGACTTGGTTCAGAATAACATGTGCGAGAGCTTCAACGCAAAGATCTTAGAGGCTCGGGAGCTTCCAATATTGTCTATGCTTGAGGCTGTTATGGAAGCATTGATGAAACGACTACAAGAGAACCGCGATATTGCAAAGCGTTGGAAAGGTACTAGTATTTTAAAATTTTCAGATTTTGAAATAATTTGTAGATTAGTTTATCTCAATAGTTTTACTTGATTATTTGAAGGTCCTTTCTGTCCAAGAATCACGCGTATATTGGAGTATAACTTAACGAAGGTGGCTGACTGTATGCCCATCAAAGCGGACGAAACTCATTATCAAATTTCATGCTTTGATGGCACTCAGTTCTCGGTTGACCTAGACAGAGGCACTTGCGGTTGCAGGAAATGGGACCTAACTGGGATCCCATGTAAGCATGTCCTTTGTGCAATTAATCACCAAAGAATGGCACCAGATGGTTTTGTACACAAGTGTTATAGAGTGGAGACGTATCACGCTGTATATGGCCATACAATTTACCCAATTAACGGCAGAGAAGAATGGGCGAAGGTCGAAGCTATTCCCCCGCTTCCTCCAAAAGTTGTGAGAAAGGTCGGTAGGCCACCGAAGGCAAGAAGAAGAGAGTCGGATGAGGTACAAGCCAAGCACGTACCGAGGAGAAAGGGAAGACCTGCCAACCGGGATGCTCAACACAAAAAAAGAAATCAGACAACCCTTAAGTGTGGAATATGTGGTGTACCAGGTCACAATAGACGAGTCTGTCCTTTTGTAAGTGAATCAATTAATCTCAATTTTCAGTTTTTATGTACTTTAGGGTTTACGGTATTGATAAATTATAAACTGATGGAATATTTTTTTGATGGTTTTGTAGGCTGAACCGGAACCCGATGAGGTAGAGCAGATGGCTCGACGGAAAATTCTGTAAGAATGTGGTCTCGAAGATTTGGAGGATGAGGGAGTGTTGGAAGAAATATTCAATGATGATGATGCACAAGAGGTAAATTAGTTCATAGCACTTTGAGTCTCAAGTTGTTTGAGCATGACTGTTTAATCTGTATTTATATCCCCGTAATCCCGTATGAACTCTTGATATTTCTTCAGCAAAATATCGTCTCGTTTATTGCATTATCTGTTGCTAGCTATTAAGCTGCGTTGTAAATTCTGATTGATTTAGCTTGAATTTCTAAATTGTCATGTTTAATCTTGTTGTAGGTGAGGGGTAATGAAAAATTTATTACTTTGTTGGGCATTCAAAAATTGGTTACATTATCATGTTTCGTATTTGAATTTCATGCTGTCAATTTTCTAAATAGATAGCGAAGTTGTGTTACTGAATCATTTTTTCTGAATCGTTGTTGTCAAAATCTGGTATTTTTACTGATTTATTTGTGTTTCCCCCGACTCAGAAAATTTGCAAATTTGCATCAGTTTATTCCCCTTTTTTAGTAGTTTTGCAAATATGTTTTGATATCAATTAGACGCTGTTGAAATATGCTAAAATCTGGATTTGTGCTATATCCAGACTCAGGACCCATTGAGCCAGTTGACATAAGTTAATGAAACGATGGAGAAGACGGTACAATAGTTTTACTTTAAATTAGGCTGCCTCTAAATCTGTTGTAACACTTTGTTTGAATACTATGTGAATCTCTCATTAGGTTGTTGGCAATGCAAATCCTGTTGAATTTCATACGGATGAGGTAGATATTCCAACCCCACTAGAAAAGCTTGCGGTGAGGGGAAAGGTACGGTTCTAAATATGGTATATAAAGCGGCTTTCATTTGTTTACACATTCCATATGAATTCGAAACTTGTATATGTAGAAAAAAGGTGCAAAAAGGAGAGACCAAGATGGAGATGCTTCAATAAAATTCAACAGCAACATAATAGAAGATGAAGAAGCAGATGTGCAGCCCCAACCGGATCATGTATTTGAAAGAGACGGCAGGAAATACGTCCACCTTTCAACATTGAAAGAGATAGCATCTGGCAGAAATCTTTCATTTGTAGAAGACCCACAGAGTCGATGTCGAGTACAGTGATATATTAGACTAGGGTGTTACGTTTTGTATAGGGGGTCTTTATCTATTGATTGAACAATTTGAACGTACTATTTGCTTTTGGGATTAGGCCGTTCTGCAAAACTTGTATATGTTGGTCGGCACTTGTTTCAATCCTTTTGCCCACACTTTCTTAGGCACACATTTGCTTATGTGCTGTTGTTAGGATGTATCCTGAACAATGTTGGATGGCAATATAATGTAACTATTTTGCAATTTGAGTATCGTTTATATTCAACTGATTTCTTTAGCAGAGATTTTCTTTTTCCAAATACCTTGTCTCATTTTAAACAATATATTACACCAATCAGAATATTCTTGTCTAATTATAAGCATGAATTTATTCTTGTCTAATTATAATCATGAATTTAACACAAATTACAAGTCAAGATCCAAAAAACACACACATCACCCTTGACCATTCATTACATATTCCTTAATAAACTTGAACTGATCCTTTTTTACATTAAAACACTTCTCAACAATTAAATCCATAAATAACACAAAGATCACCAACATTTAAATTAAATCAACTGCTACCATAGAATACAACCTCTATTCCTTGCTGCATCAGAATACAACTTCAAAACCTTCTACATGACCTTGAACATAATTGCAAGTAAAAGCACCCATGTGGCAATTAACATTAACTCCATTTTCCGGTTATTCTTCTCGATTATTTTCTCCAGCCCTTCGATCTTCTCGGAGACAACAGCAATACCAGCTTGTAATTCGTGGGCAACCGAGTTAGAACCCGGTATTGGGGTGGATCGATCCATTCGAAAAATAGACACCCACCTCTCTACTCCAAAAAATCAAGAACACATAAGCAATGATTATAATCACAATTCTTTTGGAATACTGGTTCAATGGAGTTTGAATTCACGACAACTTACATTCCAATTACGACATCCATAAAACCGCCGACCCACATTTGGTTCTTTCCGTGATGTTTGAAGCGAGACTCGTATCCCACAATCGCATAGCATAAATCCGCCTGAGGAGTTACTTGAGTACGACATTGCCTAAAATGGAGTTGCTCTGCAATTTCAACTATTTTTTGCTGGGAGAAGCTCTGAGTTACGGCTGCTGCAGTAGGGGAAGAGAGTGTCTTGCAAAATTGAGAAATAGGGTATATAATGAGGAAGATAATGGAGGGAATAACTTTATTTTCCCTCCTAAATGACTAATGCCATGTCATTTACACATATTATTTGGTAAATAATTCCAGGTCACAAAAAACCCATCAGAAAAACCTTTCCACGTCGTGCATTTCATCCACGTCACCCGTCACCGGATGGGTTACAGCCTATAGCCGGTGACGGGGCATTTTTACCAATTTTTTTAAAGTTACAGGGCATTTTAAAAAAGTGGTATACTTACTGTCCTAGTTACTAAATAATGAAAACTTACAGGGGATTTACACCAATTTTCCCAAATATTTATGATTAAAACCTTTAGGGCTGGGATACTTGAATTGAGATGTAGTGGAATATGGCACGACACATCTGTTTGAATTGCAAAAGTGTAGTTTAGTATAATGATGGAGTAGGCTAGGATATCTACTGTTGATGTCAAATCAATAGGTGTAGAGGTGATATGTTTAGATTATAATGTTGTAAAAGATGATGTAAGTAATGATTGGTTGATTGAGTAGTGATAAAAAAATGTATTGAAAATTGTAAAAACGTGTATTGAGGATTGTAAAAAGTGATGTAGGATGTTAGGTAATGATAAAAGGATATTGATAAATGGGTAATTTCTGCCTAGGGTGAATCTACAAAAATAATACAGAAATTTATTATATTTTAAGTAATTTTAGACTTACCCTCACCCATCTAACACAGCAAACATTCACCTTGCCCCCTCATTCTCTTTCCTTCCTTGTCTTTTCCCTATTACCCATCATTTCAACGTCATCCATCATGTCACTACTATCCCCTCCATTACTCCCCACCCTAAACACCAACCCGCCAAGCAAAAGTTAATGCTAACATAATTATTTTGATATTATATTTTTTGTAGATATGTATGCAGGTAGTAATTGCATTATTATTATTATTATTATTATTATTATTATTATTATTATTTTTTTTTTTTTTTTTTTTTTTTTTTTTTTTTTTTAGGAGATTGTTAGAGTTAATCAAATTGATGATATATATATATACACATACATGTTAGTTCAACATATATATCTTTTAATTAATAGTGGATCAGTGCGATGTACGAAAATATATTTATATTTTAGTAATATTCCCTAAATAATTATATGTAACATAAAAGAATTTAATGTGTTAAATATAATATGAACATTTTATATTTAAATATTTTCATTGTTTTGCTAGTAAAAATAATATTTAAAAGAATTGGAAAAAAACTTATAATTAAAATAGACAATTTGTTAGGGCTATACATAGAGCTTGGAGATTACTAAAACTAGGACCGAACAATTTATGAAATGAAAAATCTGTTGATCATTTGATTTTTTTCTGAACCGAACTACACTGATAATTTTTTCGTATAAATTTGGATATTTCTCAATTTTCCAAACCAAAAAATGTACTGAACCGTACTGAATTTTTTGTATAGATATATATTAAGTAACATGCATGGGTGTGTGTATATCATCAATTTGATTAACTCAACAATCTGCTAAAATTTTAATAATAATAATAATTTAATTACAATAATATTTACTTGTATTCATATTTACAAAAGATATAATATTACAATAATTATGTTAGCATTAATTTTTGTTTGGCAAGTTGGTTTTGGGGGGGGGGGGGGGATTGGGTAGAGTAGTGAAGGGGGAGTAGAAGTGAAATGATGGATGTACACTATTTCTCTGACGGGAAAAGATAAGAAAGAAAGAGACAAAATGAGGGGGCAAGTTGTGGTATGTTGTGTTGGATGGGTGAGGGTAACTCTAACATTATATGAAATATAATTAAATTTTGTATTATTTTCTCCTGAATCTGCCCAGGCAGATTATGCCCATTTAGTAGAGTCCATGATAAAAAAAAATAAAAAAAAAAATAAAAAAAAAAACTGAGAATTGTAAAATATGATATAGATAATGATTTATTGATTAGGTAATGATGAAAATGTGTTAGGGTGGGTAGGGATTCTAACGAATATGGAAATGAGTTGGGCACTCATAAATTGAGATACCTTTAGACGAGTTCATCCCACAACCGGCTGGCAATAAGCCAGCCCAAATATCCCCTTAATGAGTTGTCACTAATTACCGGTACCAGTAAATTTTATTTTCTCATTAATGTACAAGGTTTTATGACAATAAAATAATATGTAGACTGATAATTTTATTATTGAAAAAAAACTCATCCCGTGTACACATTTATAATTAATAACACATTAGAAAAAGACGCCACATCACACTTTAAACGCCGCATCATCTTTTTTACCAATTAACTTATTTGTTATAGGCCCTGTTTGTTAAGGATTTAGCCAAGTGGTTGTGAATTGGGCCCAACCCTTAACGTGTTTGGAGATGGGTTGGGGGCAATGTATTCAGCCAAACTCTATCACATCCCCTTCACATTTCACACGCCGCCTGACTCTCTCTCTCTCTCATTAATCATGAACTATTCCCTTCCCTCTCTCTCCTCATTCTTCCGTCTTGAATTGCTCCTCTCTTTCCCTCTCTTCTGCAAACCCAAATTGAGATTCTTCCACTGTGCTCTACAATTACTCCTACACAATTTTGTAAAATTACTGGTATGCATCTTGATTTTGGGAAGCCGTAGGCTTCGCGGTGGCAGGGGGTGTTACTGCCTTTGTCACCTCCCACCCGCCACCGAGCTCCCAGTAATGGCTATTTTCTCCCATTTTTCTCCTTTTGACAGAGAATCTCTGTTGAAAAGCCTGGAAAGTGTTCTGGCCGTAAGGTTTTGAGATCTTCCTTCTGGAATCGGATCTTGACCCGTGAGGGCTGCACCGTTTACCCCCATTTACTGCTTTCTAGTACTTATTAGGGGTGTGTATTTGTTGGTGATATTGCATGTCTATATATACAACTGTTATATTTTCATATGGATTCTCTCCTCTCTTTCACTAAGCACACACCCCACACTAGACCTTATTTGCTTCGATCTGCGAAGAAAACCAACGTTATTGGCCTTCACACAACACACACTTTGCACGAAAATTATTTTACATTCTTATTTTTTGCACTCCCGGAAGATCCAAAAAACTTGTTGGTACTCTCTGTGTTCTTGTGAGGAGTCCGTTGGAAGCAATATACCTGAATTTTCAGCTGAAAAAAAGGTGCCCTGTTTTAAAGCTTTTAGTTTCCACTGTCTGTTTACATGTATTTTGGCTAATTTTATATGCTCTGTCTGTTTAGCGCCTAGATTACACCTTGATTTTGTTATGTACAAGTATGAAACAATCTGTTTTGTTTGTGGATTATGGATGTTGCCCTGCTGTTTGTACTCTGTTTGGTGGTAAACGGTTCTATTGGGCCAATTTTATGTTTCGTTTTCTTCTGTACTGGTTTGTCAAATTGTGTTGCTGTAATGTTGTTCAAATGTTTGCATAATTTTTGGGTTTAGTTGAACCAGTCATGTTAGGTGTCCTAGGATTGGCATCTTGTTTTTTTATTCTGTTTAGACTTGTGTTCCCCTGCTTTTATAATCTGTTTGTATCTTGATTCTGTGTTGGATTTTGCTTACCTATTTTTATGATATGTTCCCGTTCGTGGGATTAGGTTTGGCATCTTGATGGGGTTCCTCCACCCATTGAGTGGAGGCGTAAGTCAATCCCCCTTGATGCTTAGTTTGGAAAGTTTCTTCTATTTTTGTATTCTTTGTTTGGATTTGGGACATTAAAGAGGTCCATTGCCTCAGTTTAAAGCACCTTATGACAGATTAATCCCCCTTTAGTTTCTGCTCTTTTTTTTTGCGTTGCTGGATTGCTTGTTTCTATCTCAATAGTTGTGTCTATTATGTGCTAAATTGTTTGTAAGTTTGTGTTGTTTGGTTATATGATTTGTCAATAGGGGGATTGACTAGTACGGTGCTTAACATAAAAGTAATGCTCAATAGATACTTGTTACGCAAATTAATTGCTTAACAAATCACGAGCATTACAACATTTCAGATGACAATACATCCATCTCCTTTAGTTCATGGGGTTATTTTGGCCACCGGTGGGACATAGATTACTACGCAACTGATGGTTGGTCAAAACATGTTTATTGGATTATCAACGAGAAGAAAATTGTATTTGTAACTGTTTATGCCTAAAATGCTGTATAGTTTGATTAGATATTACCACTTTCAACTGTTGTAATTTTTTATTTTTCTTCTTTTTATTTTACTTATATAGTTGATAGTAATATTACACAATTATGTTCGGGACATAAATAGCTAAATTAATACACTTCAACGCTTAAATTATTTCATATGATTAAAATTTTCTAAAACACAATTATGTTTAAGGATTAAGTCAAAATTGTGTTTCGTAGGCATCTTCAAAAAATTAAAGATTAAGTGGAAAAAAATGGTCTCTTCAGGACATTTTACATAAAAAAAAAAAAATATTTAACCCAAATATATGATAAATGTATGTACAATCGTGTAATAAGGGAGATGGACAAAAAATAGTTTTAAATTGTAATCAATTAGTTTCTTGTACAGTCGGAATATTTTTTTGTAGAATGAGTTAGGTGCTTGTATTATCGATATAAAAAATTAAACACTGAGTGCAATTTCCATAAAAAAAATTGGTAAGAAAAATAGAAACAGAATATTTTCTGTTCATGACTAAAATACAAATATTCGGTTTCAGAAAAGAAAAAAAATACACTTTTTACAAAATCACGTTTCTAAGAAACGGGGAAAAAGATGATCACTACATATGCTTCTTTGACTAATACTTTCTAAAATTAGCAGAATTAAAATCATTGGTTAGAGTTCAACACGCTTGATTATTACAATATTTGATGTCAATAAGAAATTCTGTTATGTGGGTTTGCGAACATCCTAATTTGTCAAAACGTTTTTCACTTATACCCCTTTTTTATTAAATTTGTCTTTCTTATTGAAGAATTACTTTAGTGTGAAATATCATAAAAATATAGCTAAGATGTAATTAATATTATTTTAGCCACTTAATCCTTTAGGGAGAAAGGATTCAGTGGACTTAAAGACAAAGGACTTAAATAAACACACCAATAATTGGGTCGATAAATCGGAGTTTTGAGATAAAAAATCTAAACACTTACTTTTTTGTTAGATGCTCGTGGTGGTCGTTCTGGTGGACGGGGTAGGCACAGGTCAGCACCGACCGAAAGGCCATGTGGACTCGGAACTCGGAGGCCGAGTTAATTCGTTTGTGCCATCTGGAGTGGGAAAAAGGCGGTCTAATGTCAGGTCGGTTCTCGGACAGTACACTACAACGCATAATGAATGGTCTCAATGGCC